>SNQJ01S0010029.1:144355-174701 GCA_010110895.2 Picea sitchensis | reverse complement strand
ATCAGTCAAGGTTAAGGTGCTCGGAGGGAGGCTTCGGCCTATGGTTGGGTGACGAAGGTATCGTCAATGGTAAAACGAGCACACCATCTTCTATATTCTAATAGGTTATGGGCCCACACCCCTTCAGTCAGCTGCCACTAGGGTTACTAGTAGGAGTAGCTTCCAAAAGCACTGCAACTAGGGTTACTAGCAGAAGGAGTTGCAGAAACCCTAAACCTCTTGTTGAGGCACCTTAGGTGACAAGATTGACCTAATCTCTGGATAGATCAGTATGCCCTAGCCCAACGCATCTCCTGGTACTCTTAGAAGGCTAAGACGTGAAGTTTGGATTTTGGATCAAATCTAGGGTTTGACCAAGTCAAGCAAGCCATGACAAACTCTATGAAGTTTGAGAACAAGCTAGATGGAGCCTCTAACTTTAGAGCATGGAAGACAAGGATTGACCTCATCCTTGCTAAGAATAAAGTGATGGATATTGTGAAAGGAAAGATCGTGAAGCGAGAGTTTAAAGAAGGAGAAGAGAAGGAATTGCAGAACGTTGCAGCTATGGAGAAGTTCAAAGATGTTGACATCAATTCCATAAGGTATCATAATGGATTCCATAAGAATACATTACCCTACATCTCCCATCTTGACTCATGAGAGAAATTATGCGATGCCCTAACAAATCTCTTCTTAGTGAAACATTGGACAAGTTATGAGTCTACGAAGAGAATAGGCACAAGTGACATGTGATGAATGATGGCAATGACGTAACATCATGCTGTAAGGATCTCCCAGCTAAGAGATCAACTACAAGCTATTGAAGAGATTACTTCAGAAAGGAATTGGTGAACATAATACTCAGCCGTGCTACAAGACATGGGATGCATTTTCCCGCAAGCATGAACCTGAGGAAGGAGTATCCGACATTTTGAAGAACTTCTCTTCTCAGTCAGAAACATTGGACAAGTTATGAGTCTGAATAATGAGCTCCGTGACATGATTATGAATGATGATGACACCATAACATCATACTTTGTAAGGATCTCCCAGCTAAGAGATCAACTACAAGCTATTGAAGAGATTACTTCAGAAAAGGAATTGGTGAACATAGTACTCAATGGTCTTCCTAAGACATGGGATGCATTTTCCGCAAGCATGAACACAAGGAAGGATTACCCGACATTTGAAGAACTTTGGACTTGTTGTTCTCAAGAAGAATCAAGGATCAATGAAAAAGAGAAACCTCAAAAGAATCACGATGATCAAGCCTTCACAACAAGATTCAAGAACTTCAGGGACAAAAGAAAGTTCGATTCAAGAAGGAAGCCAAAACAAAGAAAAGATATTTCAGAAATAGAGTGCTTCAACTGTCAGAAGTACGGTCACTACAGGAATCAGTGTCCCGAGCTAAAGAAAAGGAAGGAGAAACACAAAGCATTGATTTCCAAAGAAAAAGAACCTACAAAGAAGACTAAGCAGGATGGAAGAGACTTCTTCTACTAAAAGGTAACAACACTCTTCTTATTTCTTGTACATATCTTGTTTGCATTGTCTTTGTACATATCTTGTATATCTATCTCTTGGAAGATAATGTGTTCCAAGAAGAACTATACCTATGGAAGAACAACAAAGATAGTAATGAATATCATTAGATAATACACATGAAGGGATGAAATACAAAACATGTGGAAGTTACTGCAAGATAAGCTGAATCAACCATGAAGAGACTTAGAAGTCAGACATCGAGAGGAATTGGAGAAAGACTTATGACGTCAAAAAAGACGGAAGCATGGACTCTATTAGACAAGAGAGCCAATTATATATTGCAGAAGACAATAAGGATGCAGATGGAAGCATGGACTCTATTATATATTGTAGAAGACAAGAAGGACAAAGACGAAAGCATGGACTCAGTCAGACAAAGGGAGCAGATTATATGCACTTATACATGAAGCAAGGATCAGGAGGGAGCTAATCCTATGATCCATTGAAGATGATGAAATGTATATATCCATAGTAGCAGCCATAAAAGACAGTACATGTTCAGCTCAACCGCAGAAGAAGACCTCTACAAAGAGAAGCCTTAAGGCATTTCTGGTTGTCCATCTAGATCCGTGAACCGATGATGAAGGTAAGAAGTGAAATCTCTAGGGCATGGAATCTATAAGAAACTCCATAGACCCAAGAGCTAAAAGAAAAACATGGAGGTTACAAGAAAGAAGAACCAGAACAACCAGTCATTGTATCAAGAATCACAAGATTACCAGCCTGATACGAACCCACTAAAAGAAATCAAGCAGAAGAACTGAAAGTCATGATGAAGAATGGTGTACAGAAGGCTTATGAATGAAAGCATTGCGAGATCTAGAACCAGAGGTTCTCTTAGATGGATGATTGCTTGTTCCAGTACACCATACCTATATCTATATAAGTCATTATATTATCTGCAACATCCATGAGTCAGAATTCTACATCAAATGAATGTAAAGAATGTTCTCGAGAGAAATCGAATAAAGAAAGTATAAAGAGAAATCTCAAGACTTTGAGCCATACCAGAAAGAGACTCCCGTATGTAGAAGACAACATTATGGAGAACCTCTGGTGCACAACAAAAGCATGGTGAAGATTTCCTATAACATCAAGATGACTACTCAGAAGATCAGATCTCATGATGACAGAAGAAGTACCACATGAATATGTTCCAGTTCTCCAACCATGATATACTCTACTTTTCAAATCTACATGAAGCCTTCACAGTGTTCCAGACTATAGTACAAGCATTACACTATCCATGATGAAGTCCAAAAGGAGAAAATGATTTCTGAAACACATATCTCCACAGATGAACAGATAAGCATACATTTTGGTAAAACCTTTATTCAAGATGAAAGAACTTGCATACTCAAGCTAGAACTCATGGAAATGACTCTCTTAGCTACAAGGGAAGACTCTCCAAGATAGAAGAAGGTACACAAACATTTATTTTTTTAATTGAAATAACTCTCCAGTTAGGAGGGAGCATTGAAAATATTATTTATCTTTGTAATTGAAAAATAGTCCAGATTGGACAGATACTTTCTTGTTCGGAAAGTGGATTGAGATTTTTGACAGACAGTGACTTCCCATTGTAGTTAACATGGGAGGAAGAATGATTGCTGATGTATCATAGACAACGAATTCCCATTATGGGGAGTGGTCTAGGAAAGTCATTCTTCTTGGTAGTCACTCTGAGTAGTGGTCAAGTAGAATGGTCTGCCTCGCTGGGCAGTCATTCTTTTGAAGTTCACAGTTGTGAGCAGTTTCGAAGAATCGTCCGTTTTGGAGGTTAATGTAGGGCAAACATTCCTCGAGGGTTATACATTCTCTCCAGGTTACACTTTAGTTTCAGAGGAATGGCCCAGGATGGGGAATGGTCCAGACAATTATTCCTCGAGGGTAGACTCATTCTCTCCAGGTTACACTTTGTTTAGTGTCAGAAGAATAGCCCAGGGTGGGGAGTAGTCCAAGATCAACAATCAGGNGGATCAACAATCAGGGACAATTATTCCTCGAGGGCAGATTCATTCTCTCCAGGTTACACTCTGTTTAGTGTCGGAGGAATGGCCCAGGGTAAGGAATGGTCCAAACATTTCTCGAGGGCAGACTCATTCTCTCCAGGTTAAACTTTGTTTAGTGTTGGAGAAATGGCCCAGGGTGAGAAATGGTCCAGGCTCAGAAATCATAAATAATCCTTTCTTCATTGGTTGAGAAGAATGGGGCAGATAGCCCATTGTTAATATTCTATATTGAGGGAAAACATTCTTTCAGATCTCACAGACGTGAGTGAAAGATTGGCCCAGATGATTATTGTTGATATTCTATACTGAGGGAAAACACTCTTTCAGATCTCACAGATGTGAGTGAAAGATTGACCCAGTTGATTCAGTTTTTATCATAACATTGTTTCTATGCAGATGAAGACTACTATGGTGGCAGACATTCTTTCAGATCTCACAGACGTGAGTGACAGATTGGCCCAGATGATACAGTTTTTATCATAACATTGTTTCTATGCAGGATGCTCTCAGATGTTTGTTATGAAGAGTATATGACAATAGATGAGGACTACTGTGGTGAATATGTTTCACCGTTCGCAACCTTACGTTGTTGATCAAGTACTTGTGTGTTACTTGATGTGGCAGTTAACCACTGGATTGTAGTTATGTACTATTATGAATAGACACAGGTGTGTTCTATCCTTGTTCTAATTTCCTTGAAGACTATCAACAGTTTATTGGAGACAATGATCATTCAAATGAATGATGAACCGAGATTTTCCAGACGGAAAATAGTTCAGAGCTTTTACTCCTCTTGTATCACTCTACGGTGAGAATGACTTATCCAACATCATATCTAACTACTCAGATGAAGTATGGTTTCGAGAGATGATACAATTGATGATGATGGTGATGCTCATGATCTAGTCATAAAATAGTCTAGATGACTATATTGATGCTACCAGGTAAATGGTATATTTTGTGATCAAGTCCATTACCAGTAAATACCTCTCTAGCTAGGAGGGATTGTTAATATTATGGTAGCTGCGGGAGGTATTTACCCCCATGTGTGAACCTGACAAGAATAGAAGACTCCAGGAAGCAAGATAAACCCTAATGAGTTGGCTAATAACCCTAGAAGCCTTGTCGGCTCAAGAAGATAATTTATATTAGGCTATTAGCCTCCAAGAGAAGAAGTCGGCCATAAATTATAATAATATACTGAACAAACACTTATCCAGAAGGAGAAGTTGGCCCCAACAAAACTGGCAGAACCAGTATAAATACAGGGCGCCAGTTCTCATTTGACACATCTCAGAATTGCAGTTCTGCAGTTTGGTGCACATGTTTGGAGGAAGAGCTGGTGCAACTACATCAACAACAAGATCTGAGTTTTGGCTTGAATATCTCTTGGCTAGGGTTTGGAACATCTGATCAGTCTTTTGTGATGCGCTATCCTTGGGGATTGATGCGCTACTCTTTGTTTGGCTATCTAGCCTAGGGTTTGCTTCCGAAGGAATTATCAGTCAAGGTTAAGGTGCTCGGAGGGAGGCTTCGACCTATGGTTGGGTGACGAAGGTATTGTCAATGGTAAAACGAGCACACCATCTTCTATATTCTAACACCTACAAGGTATAATGATTATGTTTCATCTATTACTTTGGTTTCTAATGATGGAGAACCTAGTTGTTATTAGGAAGAAATGAAGGTATCTGACAATGTTAAATGGAAATAAGCTATGAAAGAAGAAATTGATGCCTTAGAGAGGAATAAAACATGGGACCTGGTAGAACTTCCAAAGGAAAAGAAGGTTTTCGGTTGCAAGTGGGTCTACAAACTGAAAAAGAGTGTTGATGATAAAGTTAAAAGGTATAAAGCAAGGATGGTAGCAAAATGGTATTCTCAAAAGGAAGGTATTGATTTTCATGAAATATTTTCACCAGTTGTGAAGTTTTTTTTAGTTCGTGTTGTGTTAGCACGAGTTGCTTTACTTGATCTTGAGTTAGAGCAGCTAGATGTTAAAACAACGTTTCTACATGGAGATTTGGATAACGATATATATATGGAACAACCATAAGGGTTTGTTCAAAATATCAATAAGATGTTTATTTGTAAACTCAAGAAGTCATTGCATGGCCTGAGGCAATCTTCTAGGAAATGGTACAAGAATTTTGATTCCTTCATGGCGAGACACAATTTTACAAGAAGTGAATATGATAATTATGTTTACTTTAAAAAGTTGGAAAATGACATATTCATTATTTTGGTGTTATATGTTGACAATATGCTTGTTGCAAGAAAAATCTTGGTCGAAATCAATAGGTTAAAGGCTAAGTTGGCTAGGACATTTGATATAAAGGATATAGGAGCATCAAAAAAATATTGGGCATGAAGATACACAAAGACAGGAAAAATAGTAAGTTGTGGTTATCCCAACATAAGTATGTGGAGAAAATACTTATTATATTCGATATGAATAATGTGAAACCCATACAAATCCCTTTGGATTCCCATTTCAAGTTTTCTTCAAGTTTATGTCCTAGAAATGATGAAGAAAATGATTATGTCTCATGTACCATATGCTAATGCAGTAGGAAGTTTGATGTATGCGATGGTGAGTACTAGACCAAATATTTCACATGTAGTTGGTGTTTTCAATAGATACATGGAAAATCCAGGTAAATAGCATTGGACATCAGTGAAATGGGTGCTTCAGTATCTTAGGGGCACACATAATTATTCTATCACCTATGATGGTTCCAATGATTTAGTATGTGGCTATGTCGATTTAGATTTTGCAGGTGACTTGGACAAAAGGAGATCCACTTCAGGATATGTCTTTACTCTTGCAGGAGGACTTGTTAGTTGGATGTCAAATCTTCAAAACATAGTTTCTTTATCCACTATTGAGGTAGAACATATGGTTTCCTCTCATGCATGGAAAAATACAATTTGGTTACAAGGTTTGTTAGGTGATTTTGGAGATCCACTTCAGGATATGTCTTTGCTCTTGCAGGAGGACTTGTTAGTTGGATGTCAAAGCTTCAAAACATAGTTGCTTTATCCACTATTGAGGAAGAACATATGGTTGCCTCTCATGCATGGAAAAATACAATTTGGTTAAAAGGTTTGTTGGGTGAGTTCGGTAGGATGTAGGGCAAGGTGAAAGTATTCTGCGATAATCAAAGTGCTATTCATTTGGCTAGAAATATAGCTTATCAGAGTAAGATGAAACACATTTCTATTAGATACCATTTGGTAAGATAAGTTGTTGATGAAGGGGGAGTGAGTGAAGTTTGCAGACACATTTACTAAACCAGTTTTGTTAGAGAAACTATAATGGTGTTTGGCTTGAATTAATTTGGGTAAGATATATCAGGTAAATTATTGTCAAGGTGGAGATTGTTAAAACTGACAACTAATTTCCCATGCGGATGCATGCACACAACATTAGCTAAAATTAGAATGTGCATGCATGCACACTACAATAAATAGTTTGTGTAACTCGTATATGAGGTTGTAATAAGTTTTTCTAACTCTCTAATAGATACTATATATATACCATACCCGTAGAGGTGTGGGTGTAACAATGTAGTGTAGGACACTGTGTAGGAAGAGAGTGAGAGGATGGTTGTAAGCCTTTGTTTGGCTATTGTAATCCTTCCTTGAATAATAAGAATACCTATTATCATTGCTCGGTGGTTTTTTCCCTTAGAAGGGTTTCTAGGTAAATCACTATGTTCAATTGATGTGATTGCTACTTCTTGTTTTCTTTTCTATTAAATTCTTGGTTTGTTTATGCTTCTATCACCTAAGAATAAATGATTTAGAATACTTCTAAAGAAATAGAAATCTTGTATTTATACTTATTATTTTCCAACATACCAATGATTTTGGGTAGAGTAAGCCTACATTTTTGCAGCTATACAAAGCTTTTGAATAAACCTACGTTTTTGCAGATATACAAAGCTTTTTAAGAAAAGAAAAAAATCCGGTGTTCAAAGCTCACATTCAAATTTTATAGGAAGAACTATATTCATGTAAGTCTCTTGCAGGGTTTGAAAGCATCAACGAAACAAAAGGAAGAACAAAACTCAAAAGGAGGAGCTACCTTACACCAAGTTGATCTAATTGAATATATTTTCTTTTGAGTTTTGCATGACTTGAGTAGAGAGAGTAGATAAAGAGCATGCCTTGCATAAATTTATAAGTCCACGGGATAACAAAAACGATGATGTAAATCTTATGATTTTAATTGATTTTTTCAGCAGTTAATATATCCAAGATCAAAGATGGATATATGTAATAACACACAAACATAGGCTCACTATGATCAATAAATGCTACCTTCAACATAATTAAGCTGGTAGAGTTGCAAACCTGATGGAATCGATTAGACTATCACGTTGTTGTGTAAGTTTTCTCACTTCCTGTTGCCAAGACTGCATTATTAGTTTGTAAAATATTAGATAGAGAATAAATATAAATTGGAAACATTATTTGGATCAAAAGTATATGAATAATGGATATTAGGGTGCATCTGTAATCAAATTAATTGTTTCGGAACTAAACTTACGTTACACTCCGTAAGAGCTCCCGACTGAGGCATGTTCTCTGCATAGGCTTTCATATACCTTTCAGTTGTAGCGTTAACACTTCACAACACAAGAGAGACCATTCATTAATTCACCATCAATCCTTTTACATCTACTTTTTACACACATAAGCTTCTCTTAAATTCTTTTCAATTTCAAATTGATACGATGCATATGCATTGCATACTATAACACAGAACTCAGTGAGTGTGGACTACACAGTATTGCACACCCTAAGAATAGGGTATGTCTACCCGGAGAATTTTTTCCAACCTATAAATAAAAATGTATAAATTGGCAATTTAATCCTAAAAACGTGTTTGGTCTGGATCGAGGGCTTACTATGGCTCAGCTGGAAGGAACGGGAAGATACGTAAAACGGAAGCAATGGTTTCCACTTCACATTTATCTCATAAAACGATGTGCATGTCCTTAGCCATTTCTGTCATAGGACATGCAAATCATGGTTTCTGCATTACATTATGTCATTGAACGATGTGCATGTCTACCGTAGGAAGTCATGTGTGAGAAGCTTGAAACACTTGCCGGCCCTAATATGTTTTTCAAAAGTTCAAGTCTCCGGTTGTTAATGTACTACCTAACACAAACAAATTTGACAATATAATATGCAATATCCTCAAATATGGAAATTTTCTACGTGAAATACATTCATATAACTCCATCCGTACATGCTTATATGTATCTGTTTTCCTGAAAGCAATAATAGAAAAGGTCAGGAAGTATTGCTTCAATTTTTTATGGCAGCGCAGAAGTGATTATAAGAGTACTCATTGAGTCAGTTGGAGAAATCTTTCTCGAAGAAGGACCTGGAACGTTGGAGCCAGAAGGATATGCACATATTTGGTCTTTCACTGGCTGTAACATCTCTTTCGAATTTTATGACAAAACACAATTTGTGGAGATGGATCCTAATTCAAAAACACATTGTTCTTGACACTATATTTGTCTCGATAAGAAAATAAAGGAAATGCACACAGAATGTCTTCAATCAATGGAAATCAATGACTTTGGCTTTTCAGGTGCTTGGAAACTTCCTAGCATGGAAAGTTGACAATGGTTTACAAGTCAAAATTGGAAATGGTTTACAAGTCAGAGTTGGTGCCATGCAATCATGGACTGTGTGATAGAAGAGTGGTTCTCTTTGAAAAATTTATTCAACACTTTCTTAGTATTCATGGACTGTGTGATAGAAGAGTGTTTCTCTTTGAAGAATTTATTCAACACTTTCTTAGTATTGGTAAAGATACTCTAAACCTTATTACAATGCTAGCCTATACCACCATTTGGTCTCAAGGATGGATGAGTGCTGTTGAACTAAATTTGGCTAGAGAGTGGGCTTTGGAATGGAATAATTTTATAAATTATATTCACATAGTTCACATTAGAATCAATTGATGAAAAGATGAACTCATTTGGAACAGGAATATGGTAAAAGAATCAATTGATTGGACTCATTTGGAACATAAATATGGTAAGAGGTAATTATACTGCTAAGTTGGGTTATGAAGCTATATTCGGTACCACGAACAAGGTGGAAGTATTTGTCTAGAGTGCATGAACAATGATAAAACCAATTACCAACAATGATGAAACTACTTACCAGCTCTTTCTTACTTGTTCAAACTCACAAGTGTGTAATGAGATAGAATGCCAGCTATTTCTTACTTGTTCAAACTCACAAGTGTGGAATGAAATAAAATGCCATTTGGATCTTTCAAACTTATGGATTCAAGATTCTATAGAAGAATGTTTTGTAGTGGAATCAAATAGAATGTCATTTGGTTCTTTCAAACTTATGGATTCAAGATTCTATAGAAGAATGTTTTGTAGTTTAGTTTATCAGTAGAAAGGTAGGTGAATCACTTGAGAGTACTTCCTTATTTCTCTTCTTATTTGAAGATAAGTGTCCCAGATTACTTTCATTTTACGAGATTATCACTTAATAAACCTATAAGGATAGTGGGTGAACCAAGGATTGACAAGTCCTTTCCACGGAGTTTTTCGGATGGTGCCTGCAATGATTCATTAAGTTGTTGTGGTTTTATCTTGTATCAGACTTACTAGAAGTACTTTCATTTTATGGAAAATGTTGGGGAAAAAAAATAACTTCAACCAGTTTATGACACTTTTCCTACTTCTAAAGTTTGCACATCGTTATAGAATAGATTCTATGTAGGTCCTTGGTTACTCCAGTTTGGTTATTAATTGTCTAACTGTATCTGTTCAGCTTCATAACATCATACTCAAGCTTTTGTTTCATCAGCTTCAGGATGTCTCTAGTATCTTCACTCGAACGGGATGTCTCTAGTCTCTTCACTCGGATTGATTTCACACATGTATTCAGAGAGATAAACCGAGCAATTCAAAAGATGGCCTTCACTTACATGAATCATTACTTGTTACATGAATTTATTGGAGGAAGAGTAGAGACTTGTAGTCAGCATTTGAATTTGATACATGATCTTTAAAATAACATGTTTAAAATAACATGTCAGTTTAGACATGAGAACTTTATGATGTCATAATATTTGCGGGAATGAATAATATTATGATTTATGATAGTTTTGATTTGATGTTTCTAATTTTATTTTTTTATTAAGAAGAATAATATTAATAATGATTATAAACATAAGAATTGTATTTATTTTCATTTTAAATATAAGTATGATTTTTTTTTTTGAAAAAAAAATATCCAACCTCTTAAACTAAATCAATTGTGTGATCCCATGACCTTCGATTGCATCCTATAGTAGTCTCATCACTTTGATTTGATGGTATAAGAAATTACATTGACAAATTCATTCTCTTATAGTGATCCTCTTAAACTAAATTAATTGTGTGATCCCATGGCCTTAGATTGCATCATATAGTAGTCACATCACTTTGATTCGATGGTATATATTCATTCTCTTATAGTGATCTTCTTAAACTAAATTAATTGTGTGATCCCATGGCCTTAGATTGCATCATATAGTAGTCACATCACTTTGATTCGATGGTATACGGAATTACATGGACAAATTCATTCTGCTCTAATGATTTGTATCAAATAAAGATATTTATAAACTTAAATAAAAATGTTGATAGTGATATATATGTAATAAAGATATATGAATTAAATTTATAGATAAGTTTTGTTAGAGAGATTCCATGGCCTTCTATTGCATCTTATAGTAGTCTCATCACTTTGATTCGATTGTATAAGAAATTACATGGACAAATTCATTCTCCCATAGTGATTTGTATCAAATAAAGATACTTATAAACTTAAATAAAAATGTTGATAGTGATATGTATATAATAAAGATTTACGAATCAAATTCTTAGATAAGTTATGTTAGGGAAAGTGAGGGTAATGTGTAGATACCTAGAGTAGAACTATTCTAAAAACAAATTAATTAAATTTATAATTAAGTTGTGTAGAGAAAATTTTGATGAAAATGTAAATACATGTTTTGTATGTTAGTTTTAAGTAAAAATGTTGATAATGATTGTATGTAATAAAGATATATTAATTAAAGTGAAAGTAATGTGCACTTGTCTATATTAGAATTACTTTATAAAGATAGATCAATTAAATTTATAATTAAGTTGTGTAGAGAAAATTTTAATAGAAATGTAAAAACATGTTTTGTATGTCAGTTTTTTTAAAATAGCAGTTTAATTAGATTTATATATGATTAAAATTAATCAAATCATAATCAAAATCAATAATTAACAAATATAGGATAAAAAAAGTTTTTAAATAGAATTACTTTACTTCAATTACTTCATGTTTAAATCAATTTTTTTATTTATATTTTTTTATACTGAATAATCAATTTTTAAATATATTAAACTTTAATTAGATTTATTTTTCATATCTAAAAAGTTAAAAAATACAATTTTATTTATAACTAAAATACAATTTCACTCATCAAAAATATATCCAAAAATTAACACTTAGACAACACCTTCAACTTTTTTATTTTTCTTAATCCATTATTAAGTTGACTCCCACCACATTGATGAGTACCAATGATCAAGAAAGTGTAGTATGTTAGAATATTGTAATTGCTCAGACTAATCAAAAAGCTCTAAAGGAGTTGTGTTGTGAGTCTTGAGTTATGTTGTTAGTTATCGATCTAGTTTTTCTGGACATTACACTTAGACATATCTTTTCACATAGACATTTCCAGAAGACTATCTTTTCACATAGACATTTCCAGAAGACTATCTTTTCACATAGACATTTCCAGAAGACTATTCTAGAATATTCTCTTATATCTCATTTGTGAAGCAATACAATCATAAAATTGATGAGTTGTGAGGTATTCTTATGTTAGATGTTAGATGATGAATAATGTAACATTTATATAGTAAATTTCGCTGCCTCTTTCCATCATGGTAGCCTAATGGAAACCAGAAAGTTGCACAAACCTTGAGGATGACAAGGTAAAGCTAGGGTTTCCATCATGGTAGCCTAATGGAAACCAGAAAGTTGCACAAACCTTGACGATGACAAGGTAAAGCTAGAGAAACCTTGAAGATGACAAGGTAGTTTGGTGAGATAGTTTAATTTTCTATGTTGATCCAGACGCTAAGGTTTGTATGGAATAAGTATCTGAAGAGGAGCTTTGCCACTGCTTATGTCTCTGCAGTTTGGAACCACAAAGGAAGAGCTGCGATTATGTGAGACTTAGAGGCAATTGATGCCCCAAAGTAAACTTTGGCTGCTCTTACTTGCCAACTGGGTTGGTTGGGCTTGCAGAAGCTTGTAAGATGGATTAGAATCTAACCAAGTGTTGGTATTTTTAAGGACTATGTCTAACATGCATATGTACCAGAGAAGCACAAAAACCTAGAAGATAAAGACTACAAAGTGCATAATGATTTTCCTATTTTCAGCTGCTGCATATGCAGTCGATGAGAAGCCCAACAATCCTTGATGATATGTGTAGGAAGTGTTTAGAATCGGTTATAACTCGCACTCAAAATATATGCTTAGTGATCCCTGCATGAAGTGTGAGTCAATAATAAACGCCGATGTCATCTTTGATGAATGATACAGTACTTATAATTCAATGAAAGATATTATTCATGTGGAACAGAGTGAATTTGTCACTGTAATATTAAGGCTTGAAATTACTATGAACGGCAGTTATGAACACCAGATTCGACAACAACCACAAGCTAGAGTGAACTTCAATAATAATTGAGAATGCCTAACCCACGCCTTTCGAATTGGAAATGTTAACTTTGAATCAAAAGAAGCCACTGAAGCATCATTTTTAGTGGCACTGAAGAATCGTCTCAACCCAAATCCCGAATAAGAGGCACTTGATTCCAATGAAATCTGTGTAATGGAACGTGGGACTAAGTAGGTAGCATATCTAATGTGCGTAATAATTGTTGAATATCAATAAACATCAAAATTAGACACTCACAAATCTTCCAACAGGAAGGTAGTTGGATGCAGTTGGGTATTACGCAGTACTACAAACCACATGAATTAATAGACCAGTCGAAATTTAGGTTAGTTGAAAAGGGTACACCCAACTAGATGAAAGTAGTGTAGATTATGTAAAACAGCTTTCCAAACTTTCATGTGTTTTAACAGATTTGAAAGCATTCATTTTTCGTAACACTAATTGTTAGGAAACAAAAACAGGGCGTAGGTAACCAGAAATAAAACCCTTTTCTTTACAATTTCAAGATTTAATCTACAAGATCTATGATCTATGGGTATGACCTATATATAGCAGTTGTAACTTTGCCATTCCAAATTTTGATTATATTTACGAATTTGGATAGAGGATTTTGAGATTCATTTTCTAATTGTGATATTTCGTAATGCTGTTGTTGCATTTATTCACGGTCTGGAAAACTACAAGTCACCCTGCAGGCTGCAACTGTCCACGAGAGAGTAGAATACGCACCTCTTATTTGCAAATTCGTAGAGCCTCCCGGTGCTGGAGAAGATGAGGAGAGCCACTTCTGCATCGCACAACAGAGATAGTTCATAAGCTTTTTTTAGCAATCCATTCTTCCGCTTACAGAATGTAACCTGCCGGCTTGTAGTATTCTCAATTTTCTTTATCTGAACTTTCCCCCGCCCCATGGCTTCTCGTTTTGTTGAATCCGCGTTCCTTCTGGTTTTGTTGAATCCGCGTTCTTACAATGGTTAGGAAGGTCGACAATGGCCGACTGTGGTTCGGAAGTTCGACAATGGCCGACTGGGGTTGATACGAGAACTCGGTATTCTTCAAACTCGAAACATCAAAGTTCTACCGTATATTCTTGTGGGTGGCCATGTCTATACAAAACCATTGGAGGAGAGATATTTTATTTATTTATTCATTAGGGTGGCCCATGGAAACCCTAAATCGTGTATAATTTTATTCATTGATGGAGATCCACACCGTTCTGTGAACTTTACGATTTCGGTAGACTTGGACAGGGAACTTGATTAAAAAAGCTACGGAAAGTACATAGCCCATGTGAAGTATCAACCCCACAATTGGACAATCAAGAATAGAAGAGGAATAGAATATTATGACTTCCATTCATATATTAAAATAATGTCAAGTTGAACCAATTATAGTCATGATGTCTAGTTCAACTAATTATAGTCATGTTTAGGTAATGGCCTTTGCATATTTCGAGTCAGTTGTTACTGTCATCGTGAACTAATTATAATCAATATGTCTAGTTCAACCAATTACAGCCATGCATAGCTGATGGCCTTTGCAGATTCCAAGTTAGTTAAAAGTCTTGATGCTTCTATGTTACTCGTCCCTATAAAGCAACAATAACTGTGCAGTATTTTGATTTGGTATTTTTTCCATTTCACATGTATTTTATTACGTGGACTCTGTCTAATATTATGTATTTTTATAGGTCAACATACCATTACATGCATTTTATTATTACGTGGACTCTGTTTAATATTGAAATAATTAATAAAGCTTCCATCTCAATCAGAATATCAATGGGCAGACCATCACAATTTAAAATAAGTTTAGCAGAAATAACTGAAAGTCATCTTTTGTCTCAAAATCCTTATGTAACCTAGTGCCATAGGATAAAGGTATCTACTAAAGTCCTTCCATCCTAGTGAAATAGAAATCTTTGCTTAATATTTTTAAATAAAGTAAAGATATACATAATTTATGTCAAGTCAGGTTTCAAATTAGTATATGAAACGTCTTGTTTGTAGGATAAGAGATTTTTTTGGTTCAACTATTTAATTTGAAGTGTATATATTTTAAGAGGTTGTCTAACCGTTTTAAGTTTTGTCCTTTTTTCCCTGAATCCTTTACATGTGCACGAAAATCCAATTTTTTGTTCTTTAAATTGCATTTTTGAATGAATGGATTTAACTTGCTGAAAAACCACTAAGTTAGTAGGACTATATAGAGATAAACACTCAAATCTACAAATCCAACAATTTATCACCTAATTTTAGGCAAATATCGCCCAAAAATATTCCAAGAAAAAAAACAAAATATAAAATGTTTAACCTACTACTATACCTAACCCCATTAAACAATGCAAACTCAACATAATTTAAATTTACTGGAATGTGATGAACCTAAAATAGATACCTATTGCTTATTTGTGAAAGTGACTTTGGATATTTATTGTTTTCTGAAATGTTGGAGAAGAGCATTTCTGATAACTACTTCCATTATAGAAACCTCAAAATATTAATTATGATTTATTTGTGGGAGTGGGTTTTAAACTATTTTGATAACCACTCATTACAAAATTCTTAAATTTCTAATTATAATTTATTTGGGTGAGTACATTTTTAATTATTTTTTTATTTGGGTGAGTACATTTTTAACTATTTTAAAATGAAAGTGAGTTTACTATTTTAAAATAATTTTAAATTTTGTATTTAGATTTTTTTCAATTAATAATTTTTAAACAAATTATATATAATTTATTAAAAATAATTAAGATTTGAAGGGAAATAAAAAAAAAAATTGAAGTTTACAATATTTGGGTTACATTCATTTAACTATCATTGGGGTTACATTCATTTAACTATTTTATATGTAGAATTACAATTGAAAATTAATTTAAAATATTACTATTTTCAAGTTTGGTGAGGAGTTTTACAATTGTTTTTCAGATAAATATTTAAATATTTTAAATTTAGTATTTAAAAAAGATATCATTTAATTAATAAATTCATTAATATTATTGTAGGCTGAACAATCTAAGAGAAAGTGCTTTTCATCTTTAATCTTCTTATTGTCACAAAGGTGACACACTCTTTCATCCCATGGTGTTTTAGGAATTGACCAACGCCCAGTTTCACTATGGAGCTCGTGAGAATTTGTTCTTATCTTAGCAATGCTTAGTTTTTTCTTTACACTTGGCAAAACAAATAAATAATTTTGATCTTCTAGATTAGGGTTGATTATATCTTTATAATACCTTAATTTTCTTTTTTCCTCTAACTCTTGAGCTTACATTCATTTAACTATTTTATATGTAGAATTATAATTGAAAATAAATTTAAAATATTAAAATATTTTAAATTTAATATTTAAAAAAAATAACGTCTAATTAATAAATTTATTAATATTATTATATTTTGAATAATTTATTTGTCTAATTAATAAATTTATTAATATTATTATATTTTGAATAATTTATTTTGCAATTTTTTTTTATTTTAATTATTTATTAAAATGTATTTAATTATATATACATTATTGAAAAAAATTATAATTATCAAAATAATATATTTAAATATAAATATTTTTATTTTGTTCTGTTTTAAAATATATTAATTTTTACTTATAAAGATTTTTTTGGTTTGTATTCTCTCTCACATATATAAAATATTCACTTTCACAATATATTAAAGTGTTAGAATGAAATTTAGATATTAATATTTGATTTTATATTAGTAATTTCCATTTTTTAACTGAAAACTTTGAAGTTATGTTGAAGTAAAAACAAATTATATTAAAATGTTTGTAATTATGTTATAATTAGATAAATTAAGATTTTTTTATTTGGAATTGTGTTGAAGTAAGACCAAATTTTCTATTTAAATGTTTGTAATTGTGTTGTAATTAGATAAGTTATTATTTTTTTCATATATATTTTTATTTAATAATGAAAAAATAATATTTTTTATTAATTATATTATATTTTTATTTAATAATAATTATATATTTTTTTAGTAATTATATTTATATTTTTTAAACATTATTATTTTTTCAATATTTTAGTTAATTAAATTTTTTCTAATAAATACTTAAATCAATAACTATTATGCATGAAAATTAAATTACACTGGTTGAAAAGTAAAATTGCGTCTACGATAATAGGACTGTGTTTTGAGTACAAGCTTACAATGAAGAGATAACAAGAATCCCATGCACATTTCGAAATACCATTATCATCTTTTTCCATGTAGGTGAACATTTGAGGTGTTAAAAGATTTTTATTAATTGAATTTTGTAATAATGAATAAATTGTGAATATATTAAAGTGTGACTTTATTTTGTTTATAGTAAAGTAAATATGAACTATTTTAGAAGTGGAAAGTATTAATGTTTTAAATAGATATGTTATTTATTATTTAAAATTTTTAAATAAAATTTATAAAATAGGATATATATAAATTTCAAAAATAATTAAATATATTAGAAAAAATTATTTATTTATTAAAAAAATAAAAATAAAATAATAATAATAATAATAATCTATTTTTTAAGTCTAACAAGATATAATAAATAAGTAATGAAAAAATATAAATAAATTATAATAATTAAAATTTAATTAAATTGAAAATTAAATAAATCAAATAATATAAATAAAATCAAATATTAAAAAGTCACTTAGTTGAATAAAGTAAAAAAATGAATAAATAAAAAATATAAATCAAATCATATATTAAAAGTCACATCATTGAATAAATTATAAAAAAATTCAAATAAAGAAAAGGTAAAGAAAAATTATATATGAAAGTAAATATTTTAATGATTATAAAATGAAGTAATATAATAAAAGTGAGTTATGAATATATTTATGTTTTATTAAATTAAATAAATAATATATGTAATAGTTAATTGGGTTTAGTTATGATGGTTACGGTGAATGATTGTTATCATTTTCATTGGGATTCAATTCTTATAAGTGACATGTTGAGATCATAATCAATATATTATTTTAATGGATTCAAATCTTAAAAACAAAAATTTGATAAAATATAATTAAAAATATTTGAAATAAACAAGAGGGAAAATGTTAAACCAAACAAATTAAAAGTGAATGATTAATATAAAAGAAAAAAAAAAGGATAAAAAGTTTATTTAACAAATTCAAATGTGAGATAAAGTAATGACAAAAAAAAATGAGATTTGTTTTTTACAAGAACTCGAAGATATTTTATTTATAAAAAATGGGCAAAAAAAAAAAAAAACTGTCAAAAAATACATCCAAAATTTAGAAAATTCAGAGACATAATTAGAAAAGTAAGAGGATCTACTCTCAAACTACCTAATCAATGTTAATTCCTAGTGGCATAATCTTGCCTTACATAACAAAATTTACAAGTTGCTTCCCTAGAAAATACTCCTAAGATATATATGCTTTTGAAATACATTAAATACTTGGAGGAGGTAGGTTTGATGCATTCATTTCTTATCATGTTATGGATGATTCAAGTCAATTGTTGGTTGATTCGATGAAGAAGTTGAGGAACCTTTAGAGAGAGAGTCCACTAGGATTTGAGCTGCTAGAACTGTCTGAGCTTGTAAATTTTCAACCTGGGTCATGATGGCATCCACCTCATCATTATGTTGTTGTAGCCCCATCCTGTGTTGAGAGAGACTGTCTCAAACTTTCTCATTACCAAAGCATGAACAAATACAATGAGAGAAGATGTTATGGGAAATCATCTTCTCCTACAATATCTCAATAATCACTCCATGAATCTCTCAAATATATTTCCTCACCTTAATTATAATTTCTAGACATAGCAAATAACAATAATACTAAAAAAAATTACATCTAGAATATGATAAATGAATCATTATTCCAACATTTCTCCCCCATAATGATCATTTGGAAATACTCCAAGATCATCTTTGAATTTGCAAAACTTTTCCTTTGATAGTGATTTGGTGAAAATATCACCTATTGTTCTTCTTTTCTGCAATAACTGATCTCGACCACTCCTTGCTGAACCAAATCTTGAACAAAATGATACTGGATATCAATATGCTTAGTCTTCTTATGAAACAATAAATTTTTGGTCATCTGAATAGCACTTTGATTATCACATATCCACTAAATAGGATGTTCCCGCTGCTCATGAAGATCCTCCAAATTTATTCTCAACCAAATTGCTTCACATGTTGCTGTCGCTACTGCTTTATACTCTACTTTTGTTGTGGGGAGAGAAAATGTAGGTTTCTTTTTAGTGCTCCAAGCAACTGCTGTTGAACCCGTGCTGAATGAATATCCTGAAGTTGATTTCTTATCATCCATGAAACCTGCCCAATCTAAATCTGTATAACCAATAAGCTTGGAATCTTCTATATATTTGTATATCAAACCATAACCAATTGTACCACACAGATATCTCAAAATCCTCTTGGCTTCTTTCCAATGTATTTCCTTGGGATTTGACATGAATCTAGATACCATACTGACTGCAAAAGATATATCCGGTCGAGTTCTAGTTAAGTAGATCAAAATTCCAACCAATTGACGATACAAAGTAATATCAACTGATTTGGAGTCATCATGTCCGTATAAATTCAACCCAACTTCCAAAGGAGTTGTTGCTAGCTAGCAGCTCATCATTCTGAACTTCTTCAAAATATCCAAAGTATGCTTGCCTTATGACATCAAAATACCATCTTCTTTCTGCCAAACTTCAATTCCGAGGAAATAATGTAACTCTCCAAGATATGTCATCTCAAACTCATCAATCATGTGTGACTTAAATTTTTTAAATAACTCAACATTGTTCCCTATGTAGATCAAATCATCAACATAAAGTGAAACAATCAGAATATCCTGACCTAACTGAAGAATATAAAGATTGAGCTCAGATAAGCTTTTGATTAAGCCATGATTCTGGAAGTATATATCAATTCTTGAATACCAATCCCTTGGTTCCTGTTTAATACCATATAAATCCTTCTTCAACCTGTAAACTTTATCTTCTTTACCTTGAACTTCAAAACCTTTAGGATGCTCCACATAAATTTATTCATCCATGTAACCATTCAAGAAAGTTGACTTAACATCCATTTGAAAAATTGTCCACTTATACTGAGCAACTAATGTAAGAACCATCCTGATTGTATTCATCTTTGCCACTGGGGAAAACATCTCAATATAGTCAATACCTTATCTCTGTGCATAACCTTTTGCAACTAAACGAGCCTTATACTTATCAATTGTGGCATCTGATTTATACTTAGTTTTATAAACCCATTTAGTACTAATCACCTCTTTACCTTTTGGTAAGTTCACCAAATCCCATGTACCATTTCTCACCAAAGCATTCAACTCTTCTTCCATAGCTTCATTCCATTATTTATTTATTGATTCTTTTTCATAAGTTTGAGGTTCATCCATCTTCATTACTTGTGTCATAAGTGCATAATTAACAAGATTACTTTGGGATCTGGTAATCCTTCTTTCAAAATTTCTATCTAACATATTTCTTTCAGAATGACTTCTTTCAAACCACTTAGGTTTCTTCTTAACTTCCTCTTCCTTTACTGACTTGGAATGTGATTCACCATCAATAGTAATCGTGTCTTATTTTAATTTCAACTGCACAAGTTCTGTATGATAAACCTATTGCTCATCAAATACAACATCTTTGCTTATTATTACCTTCTTTTCTTGAGGATCAAACAACCTGTAACTTCTTGTTTCAATATTGTAACCAATGAAAATACACTTCACACTTTTATCATCCAATTTGCTTCTCTTTTCCTTCAGAACATGTGCATATGCACTGCAACCAAAAAATTTCATATGTGCAACACTTGGTTTATGTCCTGACCATGCTTCTTCGGGAGTCAAATTCAACACTGCCTTCGCAGGACATATATTAAGAATGTATACTGATGTGTGTACTACTTCAGCCCAAAATTCATTACCAAGTGACTTAGCCTTTAACATGATCCTAACCATCTCAACTATGGTTCTGTTTTCCCTCTCTGCCACTCCATTCTATTGAGGAGAGTAGAAATTGGTAAAATCTCTCTTTCTACCATTCTTCCTACAATAATTCAATAATTCATTTGACTTGTATTCTCCTAGATTATCTGTTCTTAGGGTGAGAATCTTGAAACCACTTTTTTTTTCAACCAATTCCTTGAACTCAAGAAAATGAGAAAACACTTCAGATTTCTCCTGCAAAAAATACATCCAAGTCTTCCTTGAAAAATCATCAATGAAAGTGAGAAAATAATGAGCCTTTCCAAAAGACATTGTCTCCATTGGACCACACAAATATGAATGCACCAATTCTAGATATTCACTAGCCTTCCAAGTTCTATTTGGGAAACTTTCTCTGTGTTGTTTCCCAAACATACATCTTTCACACACTTCATCATCATTCTTTATATAAGGAAGACCATTCACCATATTCTACTTTCGAAGCAACACCAAAGTCTGAAAATTCAAATGTCCCATTCTTAAATTCCAAATCTTGTTGGTCATCTCTTCTGTTGCATTCAAACTTTGTGAATTACTTGAATCAAAAGAAAGCTTGAAAATTCTATCTTGAGTCATTTCTCCTTTTTCCACAACTGCATTATGATTCAACTTATCCATGATTAAACATTCCTTATTATCAAACACTAACTTATAGTTTTGCTCCATCATCTGTCCTACAGGAAGTAGGTTCTTCTTCAATGCTGGTGTCAACAATGTGTCATCAATAAACTTCTTCTTTCCATGCAATGCTGGAATTGAAACTGTGTCTTTCCCTTTAACTTCTGAAACTCTATCATCACCAAACACAAATTTACTAGAATAGTTGTCATTAATTCTAGTAAACAACTCCTCTTGAGATGTCATATGAGTTGAACATCCCAAATCGATATACCATGCTTCACCTTCTTCATTATGTGCCATGAAACTTGATATGAATAACTTCTCATTTCTGGTTTCTTCTACAACTATATTAGAACCTTTGTTTTCCATATCTCTCATTTTTGCATAACAATTTCTTTCAAGACGACCACATTTATGACAATAATGACACTGTGGGCCTTGTCGTTCTTGACATCCTTCTCTTCCTCTTCCTCTTCCACGAAAATCGTATTTTCTTCATCCTCTGAATTGATTTGAACTTCCTCTAAACAGACTTGGGCTTCTTCCTCTTCCTCTAAAGGTATTTCCTTGATAATTATGTGATTGTTGTGGATTTCTATTATAATTTTGATTTTGATATTGATTTCTACCTCTTTCTCTTCCTCTATGCCTTGTAGAAAAGGCATGCTCCACTTCTCCAGTTGGTTGATTTTCTTCAACAATAAGCAAAAATCCACTTAATTCATCAATCTTCATTCTATTTAAATATTTGGAAACCATAATACTAGTGGTAACCATTTAAAACTTGGGCAAAACACTTCTTAAAATCTTCTCAATTAGTCTCCTTTATGGAACATCTTCACCTAAGGACCTCATATGATTAACAAGATCTTGCATCTTTGATGTAGGAGCATCTCTCCACGCCATCCATGCGCAAGCCAACCAGCCCACTCAGCACACACATTCAATGAGGAAGAGAGGCACAACCATCTCATATTCAAAATTTGAATTTGAATCAAGCACATTTAATGTTTGTAAGGATGTTAGAGCCAAAAAGCCACACCTTTGCGCAGGCATAGATGTAGATAGCCTTAATGGTTATAAGGCTGAGATCTAGATCCAATATGGACTAGACAACCCATTCAATGTAGAGTTAATGTAAATTGAATAGGGTAGGTAGCTTTGGAGGGAAGAGCTCGAAGAGCCCCCTCATGAAAAAGATCTTGGATCTTGTTTTGAGAGGAGAGGGAGAGATAGCAAGAGTGAGAAGAAGAAGTAGAGGAAGAAGGAGCCGAGACTCTGTCAAATTCTGAGCTCAAGAACACCTTGTAAAGGAGGCATTTTACATTAATACAAACAACAATTTTTTCCTGCATGTCATTCTGTGTTGTGTGAATGATTTTACGTGTTCTTTATATGTTGTGAATGTGTGTTAGTGTGCATTTGCAGGGACATAAAGGTTCTGTTATTTGTGGGTTCTTTGATTCCAGGTTGGGGTTCTTTGTGGTCTCATGCCAAGGGGGTCTGCGTCAGTTGTGGTATCAGAGCGGGGATTATTTTGTATATTTCAGGTGAAGCAAGGAGAAGACAGAGTGTTAAAAACTCTGCGGTGATTGTTGCAGGTAGGCAACAGTCAAAGGAACCAGTCAGGAGGACTGTAAAGGAATGTTGGGAATGCTCAGGGTTGCAGAGTGACAGCAGCAGATCTGTCAGGAGGACATATAGATAGCGGGCATAATGACTACTGAAGGTCATGCACACGATGGAAGGAAGAACTGCCAGCAACAGGAGGACATTGCATGGGATAAGGAGCTTGCCGAGATCAGGGCAAGGATGGATGAGCTTGAACTGCAAGTGCAGTAGGAAGCAAAGTCGCATTGGGTATATGAATGGCCCATGAAGAAGGCAAAGATAAAATGGTCAGTCAAGGAGTTGAAGGACAGAAGACAGTAGAGGTTGTTAAAGGGATGGTTAAGGCACGCTGAAAACCTCAACAACCCAGAAGAAGAGATGGTTCAGGTATGTGAACCAGAGACTGGGAGAAATCTCATTGATGAGGATGAACTGAGATCAGTTGAAGATATCAAAGACTGCCAGGCGAGCAGAATAGAAGTTCCCAATTGCCAGGAGGGCAATGAGATGAGATCACTGCGGGATCTCATAGATTGTCATGAGGACAACTAGGGAATTTCACATTATCAGGAGGGCAATGAGTCGAGATCGCTGCGGGGTCTCATAAACTGTCAAGAGGATAGCAGGAAAATCCCAATTTGCCAGGAGGGCATGGGAACAGAAGTGAGACTGCCTGAAAGTCTCATGAACTTAGAGGTAAGATTGGATCAGCAGATGCAACCGACAAAGAAGGAAGATTAGAGAAATCTTCTAATGATTGGAAAAATTAGAATATTCCTGCCATATAGCCAAGATGAGGCAAAATCTTAGGTTGCAAATGAAGCAACAACAACAAGAGAAGGACAACCAATTGTGACTGTCAAAGAAGAGCTGGAGCAGATGTTAGAAGCTGCCCAAGCAAAAGAGGAGGATGAACATTCCGAGGAGTGGCTCAATATTTTTAGCCAGGAAGCTGAAAAGACTGCAGCATTGAAGCTTGCATAAGCAGAAGAAGAAGAGGCAGATAGTATGAGATTTGCTGATATGTGTGAATAGATTGAAGCCCTGGAGAGAAGGGTGATAGTGCAGGGCTTGCACATCCAACAGATCAAGTTGGAAGAAGATGAAGGGAAAATGCAACTAAGGAGACTGCATGGACAAAACCAGCCATTGCAGCAGCTGGACGAAATGATAGAAGACATCAGGAGGATGATGTTGAGATCAGCAGAGACTTCTAGCAAGGAAAGGCAGAGCAGAAGGAAAGCAGAAGAAACAACAACAAAGAAGTAGAAGCAGTAGCAGGGAAGTGGAGCAGATGAAAAACTCCCTAGAATTCTTTGGGATCCAGGAGGATTTCAACAACTGAGATGGGAATCTCATGAGTAGGAGCTCATGAATTTTACAGATGAGGAGTATGATGCAGGATCATCTCTCCACGCTAGCAAACCAACCCACTTAGCGCACACATTCAATGAGGAAGAGAGGCACAACCATCTCATATTCAAATTTTGAATTTGAATCAAGCAAATTTAATGTTTGTAAGGCTGTTAGAGCCAAAAATCCACGCCTTTGCATAGGCATAGATGTAGATAGCCTTAATGGTTGTAAGGCTGAGATCTAGATCCAATCTGGACTAGACAACCCATTCAATGTAGAGTTAATGTAAATTGAATAGGGTAGGTAGCTTTGGAGGGAAGAGCTCGAAGAGCCCCCTCATGAAAAAGATCTTGGATCTTGTTTTGGGAGGAGAGGGAGAGATAGCAAGAGTGAGAATAAGAAGTAGAGGAAGAAGGAGTCGAGACTCTGTCAAATTCTGAGCTCAAGAACACCTTGTAAAGGAGGCATTTTACATTAATACAAACATCAATTTTTTCCTGCATGTCATTTTGTGTTGTGTGAATGCTTTTATGTGTTCTTGATATGTTGTGAATGCGTGTTAGTGTCCATTTGCAAGGACATAAATGTTTTTCTATCTGTGGGTTCTTTGGTTTCAGGTTGGGGTTATTTGTGATCTCATGCCAAAGGGGTGTGACAGAATACTGCGGGTTCTGAGAGTCAGTGCATAGAGTGCATTTCCAATTCTGCGGAACTTGGACAAAGACGTGCTAGGAGGGCACACCAAATGAAATCATTGACTCAGAGGAAGACCTCAAGGTTGCTGAATACCTTGGAGGCAAGACTGTGTAGGGGAAGGCATAGTGGAGGACAAAATCGCTGTGGGATTCTGCAAGAGCTCTGCCAGGTGGGCATTGAGTAGATGCACGGGTTGCATTAAGGAGGAACTCTGCTGTGAGTTCCAAAGAGAAACAAAATCACTGAGGATTCTGAGGACTCATCCAAGAAGGCATTGAGCATGTGTATAGAGTGCACAGGAGAAGACATAACTTTTGAATGTTCTGTGGGAAGACACTCTACCAGGAGGGCATTGAGTAGATGTGCTAGAGAGCACAGGAAAGAACTCTTTGAGTTCAGAGACAAAAAATATTCCAAAGAAGGATATTCATAGGGTTGTTGAACACCCTACAGACTCAACAAGAAGTTGCTTGAGCAAAGAAGTGCCAGGAGGGCATCAGATTCTCCATATGAAGGAGAAGAAAAAGGGTTAATTCCTTAGAGATTTGAGTAGTGGAGAAGCTCAGAAGAGATAACACCTTTGTGAGTGAAGAGACTCTGCAAGGAGTGCATAAGTCGAAGAACCTTTGAGGATTCAAAGAGAGAAGCTCAGGAGGAGTAGTTCTTTCATGCACAGAGCCATAACTGCAGAGATCGCAGAGGCAGGGGAACTCTTTGGAGAGTTTAGGGTCCCGGAAGCTCAAGAGGAACAATGTTGTTAAGAACGCGGGTGAGACTCAAAGTTGTAGAGTTCACAGAGGGAAAGAGAAAATATCGAGGCCTTTGGAAACTTGGAGGACTCTTCCAAGTTCAGGAAGAACGCGCATGCTTAACTGGGGGAGCACAACTGTCGTCATATCTGACTCAGGAAACCAATAGCCGTCAGATCTGTCAAAAGAAGCACAAGGTTTAAACCCTTGTGAGCAAAGGAGAAAAGTCTCGAAACAGGTGTGGATATCGGGATTTCGTACTTCAGGATTTTGGAGGTCCTGATGGCGAAAGGTTGGGACAGTCCATAGAGATAGTCCCGAAATAAGTGAAGAGATCCAAGCCGTCTGTTTAGAGGAGGACACGTGTCGTGAGATCACCCATTTCGAGGATTCGAACATCAAGAAAACACAGAGGGGAGTCTTTCGACTTCGTCAACGATGAAGTCCCGAAAATGATCTGGACTGTCTCTTCATAGGAGGACACGTGGCAGAGATCGGGGAGTCCACTGGGTTTTCGGGCAACAGGGATTCGAGAAGACAGAGGAATTGTGCCACATGGATCGTGGAGTCCCGAAATCCGAAAGAGGATCGGAAGCGTCCAGGGAGAGGACATGTGGTAGCAGGAGGGTACTTCGGTACTTCGGTTACCGGAAGTATCAAAGGTTAGTGAGGGCTTAGTGCAATGAGATTCGTGAAATTCTGAAACATGAAGTCCCAAAAACGTTCAGAAGAGTATTGCCGGGAGCATTTCGGTATACTGGGTATCGGGATTTTGGAGATCCAGAGTACATAGGATCTGGGCTCTTGTGGACAAAAAATATGAAATGATCAGGGTCGTTGATTCGAGGAGTGGATCATGACCGTTGATCTCGGCTAGGAGTGAAAAAGGGTCGTATTGTCACTTCGACATTTCGGATACCGGAAGAGCGGGAGAGAAGGGACCAGGAAGGAAGCCTTACAACAGGAGAACCTGAAATGCAAAAGTCCGAAAGCGTTTGGAGGAAGGTGTCATTTCGGCGTATCGGAGTTCGAAACTTCGGGAGTTCTGAAGACAAGGGTTTAGAGGTTTTCGGGGATTGAAACTCTGAAATTCTGAAAAGTGAAGAACCGGGCGGAGGTATTTCGGGATACCGGAATTCGGCATTTCGGGAATCTTGAAGACAAAGAGAGCCAAGCATTTCGGTGTTGGAAGACCCAAAATCGCGAAGGGAGGAGAAAGCCAGGAAACAAAGTGTTTCGATATTTCGAAAATCGGTTTTTTGGGAGTCTTGAGGGAAGAACACCGGGCACTTTGCATCGATGAACCTTGAAGAAGGATGTGTTCATATGAGGGGAGGTCATATGGAATAAGTTTATAGACCAGGGGGCTAACCAAGAGTAAATTCGTTTTGACAAATCGACGTTTCGGAGATCTGGAGATCGAAGAATCAAGGACTCTCGACATCAACACACAGTGAGTCCCGAAACCCGAGATTTCAATTTTGGGAAAAGGTCGCGGTTGTGCTGAGGCCGTGTGTAGGTGGAATCTCACGCCGGTTGCATTCTTGTGCAAGTGGAGTTTCACGAAGGACCTGTGGATTAAAGATTGAATATTCCAACAAGGAATCAAAAGAGCTACTTCGTCTCAGAAGAGGAATTTGAACGATCCTTAGACTGGGAGATCACGCAGAACCTGTTGAGGCAGGGGGGGTCTGCGCCAATCTTTGTGATGTAATCATGAATAGATTCATTACTTTGCATGTTGGCATTTTCAAAATTTCTCCTTAGTGTTTTCAATTTAGCTCAATCCACACCTGCATATGTATTCCTTAAAATATCCCAAGCTTGCTTAAATGATTCTACAACATTAATTCTTGTAAATATAGATTCTTCAACTGTGCTCCCTATAAGTGAAAGTGATTCATTATATTTCTTAATAATTTTCTTTAAATATTTCTTGTCATCATCACTTAATTTTTTGAATTCATCAGCAGAAGGCACAATATATCCATGAATTACAAGCTCCCATAAATCTTTAGTGATTAATATAGGTTGCATGCATTTGATCCAATAGAAATAATGTGTGCCAACAAGTTTAGGCAACACAATATTGTTTGTCTCCATGAATAATAAATAAGAATGAGAGAGAGAATAAGAGAGAATACACAAAAGAAACACAAAGTGTCCCACTTCACCCAAAACGAGAACCAATGTCCCAAAAAATTGGGACTCAACCACCACCAAAAAATAATTCTTTTATTAATGTTTGAGTACAATGAAGAGCTAAAAGCTCAATTCTTCCAAGGGATTACAATCAACACTTCTTATATCTCCCTTCACAAACAAATTTTTTTCTCATAAACATAGAACACTAATTCTCTTTGTTGGCCACCAAATGAATAAAAAATTACAACCCTTGCCTTTTACACTTTGAAAATAATAATAATCAAGGATTATGTTCTTCAAGTAATTGAACAAATAAGTAATTGAATAATAATAATCAAGGATTTATTTATCTCCCGAGTGATAGCTGGAGGCGTGTACCAAATCAATATGTAACATCAACAATGACAATGAAATGGTTGTTATGGAGTGTGGGAAGAGACCGACTCCACTCGTACTCAAATTCCTTCGACACTGCTAGAAAGCCCGGTTCATTTTCAAACTTGAATTTGGTCAGATTGATTAACTAATCAATTTAGAGGCATAACATATTTTTTCTTAATTTCTTTGCAAGCAACCTCAAGTAGGACAGAACAAAGAATACCGACGAGGGGACCACTATTTTGGTGTTCTGTTTGTTTCATGTGCATATGTTATTTTTGTTATCATATTCGACGTCTCCAACGAAGGGAAACATATGTACTATATTAAAAATGGTTATAAATTGACCATCATCGTTCTTTATATCCAGATAGGAACACTCACTAGTCGATACACTAAGTATGAAAACAACAGAAACAAGCCTCACTCTGTCGAAGAAAATGAATGAATGATATCTACAGTTTTTTGAGAAAATGAAACTCACACCACACCATTCAAAATCGTTACTGAATGTTTCCACAGGGTTGTCACCCCATTCTATCTCGGGGGTTCCTGAAAAATCATTGTCGCCTCCTCCGTCGTCTATGGAAGTCCTTCCTTCCAAGGATACTCAATCTGATAAGTATGTTGTTGAGCTTGTCAATCTGTGTGGGTTAGATTCCATCGGTAGACAACACACCAAATGAGGAAAGACACTGCAATATACTCGCTCCAATCGTCAAATCTATACACGGTGCAATTGTAGCGAACCTCCCATTTCGTTACGACAACAAGCCTCACATAACAAGTGCAATTTTTTGTTTTTGTGTGTGTGTATGTAGGAAGGTAATAATGACATGATACTCAACATCGCAACACGACGACGAACACAGCGCATGCAACTCATGCCACAACAAACATAACGACGTAACATAAAATCACATCGAGCACCTGGAAGTAATGTACGACATTCAACCGACAAAGAATAAGAATGACTACCTGCTCGTCCTACCCTACAATGGTTAGGACCTCCAGGACACATAAGTAACACTCACGCCCAGGTTCCCAGTGATTTTGACCATTTAAGGTCTCAAGACTGGACACTGTTCTGAGGAACAAGGAGGTGTCTACATCCCTCCCGACACAAGCAGACTAGGCCTACTAAGATAAGGACAATCATCCTAACAACCCCAGACACCCAAAATTAATTACACAAGTAATTAGAACCCTTACAGTGAGAAACCAAGCACATTAAATGTTTACAAAACCAAGTACAAACATTAATTAAAATGAACAACAACACCCTCAACGGGAAGTGCAAGCTAAAAACGACTTCATCAACAACCCAACCATTAATCAAGGCTAAAAGGTCAATATCTATGATTTAAATTGGCGTTAATTACAGATCAATTAACCAGTCTAAATTTCATTAGTCAACGAGTTACCAACCGAACTTAACATGAATTACGACTCAATTTAG
>SNQJ01S0010029.1:115718-134559 GCA_010110895.2 Picea sitchensis | reverse complement strand
TTTGTACCTATACTGAATAAAGATATGAAACTGATACACAATGTTCTTCAATGTGGTTTATGCAATTCCTCCAAGTGGAACTACTTGGAGCCTCTCAGAAAAGGATTTATAGCAAAAATGGCATACCTTGCTGAATTCTGGCTTATTCTAGAGAGCGACCTTGTAGAGCATGCCCCGCACAAAATATTTGATGAAATGATCTGAAAATATTACAAAGAATACTAAATATTGTACCCTAACCAACACATTTGGTATCACTGAATTTGGATCTGTTATGAAGACATTATGATGTTTTTACTCGAAACACCTGATTTTGACTAGTTTCAAGACTAGCCACAAACCCTATTTTCCATGAAGTGTAACTCCAAAAATACAACGACCCACAAGATGAATTTTTAACCACATATACTTGGATATATTTTCTCACTTTCATAGCAATTTTAGGATCTAAATCATTATAGAAAAAAAGTTATGGTGAAAATGGTGAGATGACCTGTAAATAACATACCTTAGAAAGCACCATCAAAAGAATTTATCCTTCCTTGCATTTCGGCCTTCTTTTCTTCACTTTCCTCAGAATTTTGACTTAGATATCCTTGGTTACCTCAGTCACCTATAGATCTTCAATATCCTCAAGTGTTCCACACCGATGAAATGATCTTGAAAATATTACAAAGAATAATAAACATTGTACCCCTAAACCAAATACATTTGGTATCAATTGAATTTGATCTACAGAAGACATTATGATGTTTTTAATTTAAACATTCTGATTTGACTAGTTCTAAGACTAGCCACAAACCCTATTTTCATGAAGTGTAACTCCAAAATACAACGACCCACAAGATGAATTTTAACCACACATACTTGGAAATGTTTTCTCAATTTTGCATAGAAATTTCTAGATCTAAATCATTATAGAAAAGCAGGGTAGGAAATGGTAAGATGACCTCAGAATAACATACCTTAGAAAGCACCATCAAAAGAATTTATCCTTCCTTGCATTTCCTCACTTCTTTTCACTTTCCTCGGAATTTTGACTTAGATATCCTTGGTTACTCCCTCAGTCACCTATAGATCTTCAATATCCCCAAGTGTTCCACACCAAAAATGCCTAAGAAGCTCTCCATCAATACTCCAAAATATATTCCCACAAGAAGCTCCATTGATCCACAAAAGGATGATCTGGAAGAGACTATCAGTTATATTATTTATACTTCATCATCTAGGTCACTTTAACCCATTTTTAGGTCACTTAACCCATTTCTAGGCCACTTCACCTATTTTTCTTATTTAGGGTTTTCAACCACTTTCCATAAATAGAAAGTCTCCAATACTTTAACATTTAAATATTCCTTCTTGATTTCCATCACCTTACTTTATCATTCTTGATTTTGTCATTTCTCTCTCTTGATTATTTTAAATAATCCACCTTGAATTTGTCACTTTAATTTATCATTTAAATAATATTAACTCCATTTCTAGGTCACTTAACCTATTTTCCATTTTCAAGCAACCACTTTCCATAAATATTTCTTCTTGATTTTGTCACCTTATTTTATCATTTGTTTTTAGGTCACTTTGACTTCTTTGATCTTGGGGGCTTCAAGCCTTCATGTGGGGTCATTCATCTCATAAGGCCATAACTCTCAAACCATGAGGAGTTATGTGACATTCCACATACCACCAGAAATGGCATGACAAGCACTATCCATCTGGGATAGTTTCACCAACAATTTCCTTGATCTTCATCTCGTTATTCCTCATACAAGCATGGGTCCTCCAACCATTCTTCTAGGATAACTCTATCCGTAAAGCGTCTTCCCGTGAGGGTTTTCACCATAAGGGGACCACTTTGGAGTTCATATGTTTGTGCATCTTATCAATCATGATAAGACAATAATGAGTCATCTATACATTTTTCCAGCAATGCAGCATATACCAATGAAACCGCATCAATCCATATTCATCATGTATCAATGACAACTCATTGATCCATCTTCATCTATGCATTCTCATCAAGAACAATACATATTATATTACATCAATCAATCAATCCTTTGACATCGATCAATCACTTGACATCAATCAATGACATCAATCAATCGAACCATTGGCATCAATGCCAACATGATCCAATAGGTAGTAGATTCAGGGGATTCATTTCATGTCACACCCCATAGGAAACATTTTCTATACTATGTTCAAGTTGATTTTAGACAGGTTCATTTGGGTGATCATGCACCATGCAAAATTGTTGGAATGGGAAAGGTAAAAATAAAGCAAAGGAATGGAAACCAATGGTTGTTGAAAGAGGTAATATATGTTCTAGATCTAAGGAAAAATATAATTTCAACAGGGAAGTTGGCAAGTGAAGGTTTTATATCCATATTTATAGATAAGGTGTGGAAGGTTACCAAAGGATCATTGGTGATAACAAAAGGAGAGAAAGTAGGTACATTGTATTTATGTACAAGTAATACTAACTCTTATATCCCTTTAGCTTCTACATGAGTGGATACAATAGTGTGGTGTCATAAGATTGTACACATGAGTGAGAAGGGAATGCAGATACTTCACTAAATAAATTTGTTTCCAGATCTTAAACAAATTGATTTGGATTTCTGTGAGCATTGTGTTTATGGAAAACATAAGAGAGTTAGATTTCTCATATTTGGAAAAGAAAAGAAGAGTGAAAGGTTATAACTTGTGCATACAAATGTATGGCAACCAACTCATGTATCATCTCTTGGTGGATCTCTTTATTATGTTACTTTTATTGATGATGCAACTAGAAAAATTTGGGTTTATTGAATTCGACAAAAATATGATGTTTTTGATACATTTAAGAAATGGAAAGCCTTGGTTGAAAATGAGACGGGAAAAAGGTTGAAGTGTCTCAGATCAGACAATGGAGGTTAATATTGCAGCAAGAATTTTGATGATTATTGTTCATACCATGGGAGTCATAGAGAGAAGACAGTTCCAGTAACACCACAAGAAAATTGTGTGTCAGAAAGGATGAACGGGACAATCATGGAGCATGTAAGGAGTATGAGATTACATGTTGGTTTTCCCTTACAGTTTTGGGAATATTTTGTAGATATTGTTGTTTACTTAATAAACATAGAACCTTCAAGCTCTTTGGATGGTAGAATTCCAGAGAAGGCATGGACATGTAAAAAGATAAACTATTCATTTTTGAATACTTTCAGTTGTGAAGCATTTTTCCATATTGATAAAGAAAATAGAACAAAGCTTGAGTCAAAATCCAAGAAGTGTACATTTATTGGATATGGTGTTAATGATTTTGGTTATCGCTTATGGGATTATGAAAATCACAAAATCATTAGGAGTAGAGATGTCATATTCAATGAGAAGGTAATGTACAAAGATTAGTTTCAGGGAAAGAAATAGGAAAAAGAAAAACTAGAATACGCAGTGCTTGATGAGATCAGTGAAAAAGAAATTCCAAAGGTACCAGAAAATCAAAATGTACAACAACAGGAGAAACAAGTATCTCAAAATCCTGCAAGTGTTGTTAGAAGATCTACCAGGTTAAGTAAACCCCCTAAATGATATTCCCCTTCATTGCATTATTTATTGTTGACTGATTATGGTGAACCCGAATGTTTTGAAGAGGAAATGTAGGTAGACACTAAAAATAAGTGGGATCAAGGAATGAAAGAGGAAATGGATTCCCTGGTAAATAACCAGACTTGGGATTTGATTCAGTTTACTGTAGAAAAAAGAGCATTACAAAATAAATGGGTTTACAAATTGAAGGAAGAAGATGGAGGCCAAAAACATTACAAGGTTAGACTTGTTGTAAAGGGGTTTGCACAAAGTAAAGGTATAGATTTTGATGAAATATTTTCTCCTATTGTTAAAATGACTTCAATTAGGACTATTTTAAGTCTTGTGGTAGTAGAATATTTACATCTTGAATAGTTAGATGTAAAAACAATTTTTTTCCATGGGGATTTGGGGGAAGGGATTTATATGAAACAACCACAAGGTTATGAGGTCCAAGGGAAGGAAAATTTGGTATGCAGGTTGAAGAAGATATTGTAGCAACAATTCCTCCATAAACCTCTATATGTCCCAATTCCTCCATAAACCTCTATAACCAAATCATTTCTTTACTATCATATGTAGCAACAACATACTCATTTGGTTTATGGAGGTTTATTTGGTTGAGTTGTATATGCTTAGTCTTAGAATATGGACATTTGAAATTTGGTCTAAGACTAAGCATATACAACTCAGGTACTATTTCATACGATCCATATTGGAAGATGGACATTTGAAGTTGGAAAAGATACACACTAGCCAGAATCCTACACATATGTTAACAAAGGGAGTAACCAGAGAGAAACTGAGTTGCTCAGTTTCAGTTGGTCTTCAAGCATGAAGGTGAAGATGGGAAATTTTCCAGGTCCAAGAAGGATCATATTCCAATAGATACAACAATGATGGAGTTGTTTAGATTAGTCTCCAAGTGGGAGATTGTTGGTTGTGGAGCATGATTATATTCCTGATTTAGAGGTATTTGTTTTCATCCATGTTTATACCCCATGAATACATTACACCTCGGAAGAATGTACACTCCTCCTCGTGGGGGAGTGTAGGAGATTCTTTCCCCTTCTGCGGGGGTTCAGGGGAGAATCCCCCCAAGGAAAAATTGCATTGTAAATGTATATTGTAATTTCATAGTAATATGGACCGTTCATTATAAGGTCGCAGATATGACGGTAGAAGTTATGTTAGGGTTTTTTCCCTAGAAGGCAACCCTCTTTTATGAGGGAAATGTATTGCAGCTATGTATTATTATGAATATTGTATTCTGAGAGAGGAGAGTGTGAGAGAAAGAAGAGGAAGTTACAACGGGTGTGTTGTAGGTTGTATCCCTTCATTTTCTTAATAATAATGAAGGAATGACCTGGCAATTTCTCTGGTGAACATAGCCCACACTAGATGAACCACACATATATGTGTCTCTATTGTATTATGTATATTATGTGTTTTATTTCCGCATGTATTTTATTTTATTTCTTTGCAATCCCATTTTTTTAACATCCAGATCAAATCTAGTCTGATAGTTAATGTTTTCCAAATATATCTATATATTCTAGACATTTTTTTCTTCAGAATATTCACAACCAAATTTTGTAATGTGAACACTCCTATTAGAAAACAGACTTAACATCTACCACAAACTATTTTTATTAATGTATTATCCACCAATTATATATATATATATATATATATATATATATATATAACATTTTTGTAATATTGTTATATTATACATAATATATGTATAAATCAAAAAATTTAATTTATTATAAAATATTCAAACGGTTACTATATTTATAAACAAATAAACTTATAGCCTGGAGTGTGTAGATTTTTATAATTAATTTATTTCTTTTGATTATTATTAGGAAAGTTTTTGAAATAAAATAACACTTAATAATATTATTGGGACTACAAATTCATTGACTTTTTTTAAAGTCGTCATCCATTTCCTTCATGGTTTAGTATGTTTTCTCTTCTAACCCTTCTCCATTTTATCTTCTCATTCTTTATTTTTAATATTTCCCTTTTTAGGGGATGCAGGTGTGGGAGGGGTTATCTTTGACCCTAGGGGAAATATTGAAACAAAATATGCATGGATTTTACTATATACCACAAATAATAAGGATGAAGAATATGACATGCACAAAGGGATTCAGAGACTTAGAGATCTACAATTTCAAAGGGTTATTATCATGGGGATTCAATGAACACTATACGAATTCTAGTAAAAGGCACCTTTCCAAAAGACTCCAGGTTGTGAAATTTAGCAAAAAAAGTAACTTTCTTTCTCTCTTGTATCCCTCAAACCTCCTACTTTCATTTGTTAAGGGAAAATAATTCTTTAGTTGATTCTCAAGTCAATTTGACAATTAATTTTAAAAAGCGGTAAATAAGGATAAATGGGAGCTTGTCCCACCACCCCATTACATATGTCTTATCCATGAAGGAAGCAATTGAAAAATAATATGGTTTCCCCTTATTTCACTTGGAATATGACAACCCAGTATTTTCTATTGACGACCTTCATACAACCAACATGAGATTATGGTGGGATAATGAAATTAAAGTGTAATTAGGGAGTGCTCAAACCACTTCAGCGCGTGTGGAGTGCAACAGATAAGTTGAATCTAGTCCCTTCCCCATTGTTCAGACAATCCATACGTTGAGGAACAATCAAGAAAGGAGTTGTTCTCATGCATACAATATACCCATGACGAAATGTAGGTGAAATTCATAGCTCCACCATCAATTGTTCAATTGTTGTGTTAGAAATCAAAGAGTTGTTTATAAAAACTACATAACGGGTCTATGTTCATTGGACATTACAGGTCGATTCTTGCATACGCTGGATAATCTAGCTTTCTCTCTTGGATGTGAAGTTGAAGTGTCAAATTCAGCATCCATTGATTCAAAAGGGGGAGGCTTAAATAGGTTAAGAGTATCTGGGCATAGGGGTGGCACGAACTGCTATTAACATGACACAATATATTTTTTGGGAATATTTCAAAGGATGGAAAGTGGGCACCACTTCTTAGCTCTTGATGTCGATTGAAATATAAAGGAACGAGATAATCAAATTCCTAATTCAAGAATTTGGTAGGTAGAGAATTAAATCTTTGTCACATTCAGTCCTTAAGACTCCTACCACAAGTTGGTGGAGTACCCCTCTCATCTTCCCAATGTCTCACAAACAAACACCATCACAGTCACAAGAAGGTCCTTTGGAGGCAATCCAGTAAGAACTTATGCAACAACAATTGGAACATCAATGTTGGAATAATGATTCATTTATCATATTCTAGATGTAATTGTTTTTAGTATTATTGTTATTTGTTATGTCTAGAAAGTATAATTAAGGTGAGGAAATATATTTGAGAGACTCATGGAGTGATTATTGGAGAGATTGTTGAGAGATTGTAGGAGAATATAATTTCCCATAACATCTTCTCTCATTGTATTTATTCATGCTTTGGTAATGAGAAAGTTTGAGTTGAGTGTTCATTTTTATTGTATTATTTGCTCCATTATTTGCTGATGTATTTCTTCATTTGGTATCAGAGAGAGAGAGCACATAGACAGAAAGTTTTTACTAAGAGTTGATTATGAGAGAGAGGAGGTGCGACTAGTGATTTCTGTAACATCCCACTTTGGCGCACTGAGCGAACTTATTCTTTGAGGACACTTGCTCGCAAGTGATCCAGATTATTATGCTATTAAAACTTTTGATTTTGATTATGAGGCGTTATGGGATGATGACATGTTGTTTTACCACCTCAACATAGACAGGTGTTATTGACTCAGTTTTACTAAGTGTGCATAGAGGATGCAGAGGCATCGATGGAACCCCTTGGACTCCGGATCGAGTCAGGGAGTGTACCATTGGGGTTTGATTGTTTTACTATGATATTAGTGCATCTGATTAGATGATATGATATGGATATATTCCGACATGATTTTTCGATGATGCAAGCTGACGATAGCTTGCCGACCAGACTCACATGTGGAGTAAAGGGGTCACCCACGACTACCAAAGATGTTGAGGGAAAGGTGTGGACAACAACCCTTCCACAGCCTACTAGCACTCCTATCGTGGCTCGAACTGTAGATTAACGTTTACCTAGTTCAAGAGGACCCACGATGCCATGAGGGAAGACTGCAACAGTCGCTCATGATAATTCTAAGGGGCATGCAATAAGGCGGTGGCCTTATTCCTTAGAGGCCCTTAGTCTCCCACAAGTTCACCTGGCAGAGTATTGACTCCAGGGGTTGTTGATGTCTACCAAGTCAGTCAAGAGGTGAGTGACACCCTTGGAGCACGTGGTGCATCATGAAGGGCATGTCACACAATAAAAATGGAAAGAGGCGAGTGGCACCCTTGGAGCACATAGTGCGTCCTGAAGGGCATGTTGCGCAACGAAACAGATGAGGCGAGTGGCACCCTTGGAGCACCTAGTGCATCCTGAAGGGCACGTCGTGTTGTTTTGATAAATGAATGAACCTAGACGGACTTAGGATGAACAATGTGATAAGAATTTTTAAAAATTGTTTCCCTAATAAAATGTCGCCCATCACGAAAATTAAGGTCTAGGTCTAAATCATGCTAGTGGTAAAATTTTATCATTTTTATTAAAAGAATTTTGATATATATATATATAATAAAATTTAAAAACAAAATAAATAAAGAGTATGATCTTTGTTAAATCTTGTAACACGAAGGGAGTAAGAAATTTAATTTATTGAAGAAAAAAAATGTTGGAATAAAATTTAAAAAAAAAAAGAAAAAGAAATTAATTGTTTTATCTTTTTGATAATTTAAAATATACTAATTAAATGAGAAAAGGGGAAAATGGTTAATTTCCACACCTGCCTTTTTGAGTTCTAATTAAAAAGGGGAAAGAGAGAAAATCTAAAATATTAGGAAACTAGGAAAAGAGGTAAACATAAAAAGGGAAAAAGGGAACATAAGGGAAAAAGAGGAAAGTCAAACTTAGTAAAGTATCTACCATTTAAGAGATTTCTAATTTAAATTGAACTAGCAATTTAATGGTGGGGAAAATCATTAAAACCTGTAAGAGAATTTGGGGACACCTAGGAGTGATTCTAGGAGTAACTCTAGGTGGATGAGGGAAATAAAGATAATTAATTAATTAAAGAAATTAATTTATGGAGGAATGAAGGGAATGGGTGACACTTGTATGGGGAGGAATTTTTAGGAATTAAATTTTAAAAACTTAACTCAACAAGATTTTTGGAAAGTAAGGAACCATAAAACTCTATATAATGAAGGGAGGAGATGGAGGATGGATCTCTTATGTTTGCGTAACATTACGCTGCAGAAATATCTACTTGACTGACTTAACTTGTGGGAGTTGGGATACCCATCTCAGTGAGGAGTGGTAGCTCGACCTTGCGAGGCGAGCTGGGAGCTAGTCGAAATCTCTGGATAGTGAGTGTGTGGCCCCTTTGCAGCTCGGGGGGCTAAGATGGAAGAAGAGTACCCCTAGCATTGGCTAGGAGGTATCGGTGTAGTCTCGTCGGTTAGCACGTGGAAGTTGCAAGGATCACACGGGACGTCCACTCCGACCAGGCAACGATACACTTCCTTCGTTTTGTATGGTAAATTGTTTTAGAACTTTTGCTTGAACCTAAATTTTTACTTGGGTGAGTGAACTGATTGTCTAGATGGTTTTCTGAAATTTTCTTAGCCTAGATCGATGATAGATCGGCTCCCATGGCTTCATTTCCCCACACGTCTTGACCACCTTGTTGTGTTGATTATGACCTTCATGGTTGTTTAGCCTTTGTCCTTAGCTCACCAGTCCTCGCCTGAGCAGTCGGCCAGGAGCCTGATCTACGGTCGTCGCCTTAGCGTTAAAAGACCTATGGATCTCAATGCCTTGATTTTCTGTGCGAGGATGATGAACAAAGGATGAACCTATTAGTCGTCTACCCTTGATGTTTTTCCCTGGCTGGTTTTTTATTCTGCCATCTAGCAACGACCTCTGTGTGTGGATTATCTTGTGTCCTGGTTGGTTTTCTCTATGCCTTGACTGATAGAACCCCTGCAATGATTCCATGACCCTTCCCATTGGATCCTTTCGTTCTCTTACTGTTGTCTGTGCTGTATTGGGGTATTCTGGCAATGAAAAATGAAATGATTTCTGGTCTGCATTTTTATTTTGGGTATTCTGGCAATGAGAAAAAAAATGAATTCATCTTTACATTTTACATTGGGTATTCTGGCAATGAAAAACAAAATGAATTCATCTCCGCATTTTACATTGGGTATTCTGGCAATGAAAAACAAAATGAATTCATCTCTACATTTTACATTGGGTATTCTGGTGATCTAAAAATGAAGAAGAGTTGTATTCTTGAAATTATTTGCAAGATTTAATTCATGTGTTAAAATGAAAATGGATCAATTTTGCAACGCAAATTTTATATAAATTACTCATTCAAGATGCATATAAACAACAACAATAAACAGTGAACAAAAAACACATAACACAGCAAATGATAAAGGAGTTCACCCCTCTCTTGGGCTACATCTCTTGGTCCATCTTCCAATGGATCTTTTGTATTATTTGCTCAAAGTGATAAAAATATATGCTTTACAATGCTCAAAATGCCAAATAGATGGCTCCAATGGCTTCAGAACGTCCAAAAACCCCTAGCTGGGCTTTTTCGGCAACTCATTTGGCCAAAAATTGAAGAAGATAGGCTTCCTCGAAGTTCCCCTTCAAACTTGTTGTCTCTGGATCACCAAAATGCACCCTTGTTGCCTCAACCTAGCCCCCACACGCTTTTATGTGTTAAAACTCAACATCGGGTGCAATCGCACAATCGGTACAAATTGTAGAACGGTTACACGCTGGCCCTTAACCGTCTAAGACTCGTGGGCATATGAAGCACCATACGACCACGCGCATATATATAAAGGGCCAAAGTTTTAAACGATCAAAAAAGGCGCGCCCGTGGTCACATCGTATACACATACGATCGACGACTCATATGAAAATGCTATACGATAAATGGTCGGAGGGCATGCATATGGTAACGGTGGTTACATTGTATACACATAGGATCGGGGGTCAGGGCTAAGCCCCGGCCCGGTCCGCACCCTAACATACAATACATTTCAATTCAAATCAAATGGTTTCCATATATATTATAAGAACCAAATGGTGGCGCGTCGGTTGAGCGGTCCTTCCCAAAGCATTACCCTTACCTGGAGGTCGCGGGGTTGAATCCAGCCAACAACATAATTTTAAACCAATGTCAGGGTGACACATGGTGACCACTGACTGGGCCAAGTGTCATCATTTCATTCACCATTAATGACACGTGTCAAATGCCAACTCATACACAATTCTACCAACCAGCACCTGTCACGGGTCATACGGCCCTGCCATGTGTCGTACGACCTACCACGTCAGCATCCGTATGGACTGTACAGTCAACACATTTTTTTTGTCTGTTTGTCATTTTGAACAGAACGCGATATCTCTCTCGTTCGACGTCCGTTTGAACCCAAACGAGTTGCGTTGGGTTCATGACGACGAGGCCTACGTTCCCATTTAATTTGAAGCGATTCCAGGCACTTTGAATTTTGAGCAAAATTTGATGCCCTGGATCACACCTCCCCATTGGAAAGATTTTGGACCTCCAAAAGACTATTTTTAGTCTATCTAAAGATGCGGGTATAGTTCTCTCACCTTTCCAACCTCAATCCACTTAACTTTGCTTGGATTTGTGCCTTTAAGACCAACTCGAAAATATTCCACATTTCCTCGTTTGAAGTTCTCATTCTCCTGTCAAGGATTGTGTCTTCATGCAGTTCTGTAAGATATTCTGGGGAAAAATCATCTATATAAGGAATCTGAACATGCTCTCCTTGATCATCAATCAAAGGAGGCTCATACAATTTCAAATTCTCAACATTAACAACTGCATACATTTGCATATAAGGAGGCAAATCTAAACGGAAGGCATTGTTACCAATCTTGTCAAGAATCTTAAAAAGGATATGTCTAATTGTTTTTAGATTTTTACTTTCTCCTTTAAGCCTCTTCTTACTAATGTAAAGCCAAACTTGATCTCCAACCTGGAAACTGTGATCAAAACGATGCTTATCATTAATCAATCACCATTTGATGTATCAAGTGAGATTTGTTCAATGAACTTTTGCCCTATCAATGTCATATTCTGCATCAATACAATAATATCCTTCCTAAGATAAAATATAAAGGACATTTGGAGCGGAAATAGCCAAAACGTAAGCACAAATGGCGATGTTTGAGTTGAAGGGTGCTTATTTACCACGATTGTAAGCATGTTGAATGGTGTAAATGCTCATCCCAAAGTTTAGGATGCTATTTGTAATAACCGAAGAAGATGCACCATTGTTCTATTTACCGCTTCTGTCTGACCATCAGTTTGAGGATGAAAATCTGTTCTCTTTTAGTTTGTCCATGAGTGCCCATAAACTTCACCAAAAACTTCCAATAAATAGAATCTTCGATCAGAAATAATGGATTTAGGCAATCAAAATGTACCCAAACATTTTGAAAGCACATTTATTAATGCGTTTTTCTTAATTTGTATACTCCACTTCTTACAAGGCATCAAAATACACATTTTCTAAATCGATCAACCACAACATAGAATAATCATGATTTCGTTTAGACATGGAGTAGACCTCCTACAAAGTCCATAGAAATACTTTCCAAGGACGAGAAAGAATCGGAAGTGGAATTATGCAAACCCAACTTTCGATTGCTAAGGTTTAGCTTGTGGTGCATAACGAACATCCTCGTACCATCTTAGAAACACTTTCATTCATTTTAGGTAATATCAGTACCTTTCCAAATTAGCCATTGTCTTGCCTACACCAAAGTGACCAGCAATGAAGAATGGGCTTCTTTTATTATGTTGATTCTTTCACCCTACGGAATACATAGCTTATAGAGATGATACAAAGATTATCATGCATGGTAATCCAATTCCTCAACATGGTTAGAATGAAATAAAGTCTCATATACTTCTTTAAAATCAGTATCTAAAACATATTGCTCAACATAAAATCCTCATGCATGATAGGGATATGCTTAAGAATAACTGAGCACTAATAATAGGCCTTGAAAGCATCAAACTAACTGTTATAAATTCCCTTCTTATACCCTGATGACCAAGTGGAACTGTTGTAGAAAACCCATCCATCTGAAGTGCCTAGCTTGTTGTAGCTTTGTTTGTGATTGTATGTATTGTAGTGGTTGATGATCTGTGTGGATAATGGTTTCTTTCCACAGCGATAAATGTTTCCATTTTTTCACACTTTGCACCAATGCATACGAATCCTTATCATAAGTGGGATAGTTAAGCATGGCACCATTAAAAGTTTCAGAATGAAAACAAATGGAGCTTACCATGTTGTAGCAAGACTGCTCCCATTGCATAATTGCTTGCATCTGTTTGGATTTCAAGGTTGTCTCTTAAATTTGGAAGTGCAGAACTGGTGTTGAATTAATCTTCTCTTTCAAAGTATCAAAAGCCTTATGTTTGCTTGCCTCCCGATTGAAGCTGTGACACTTGTCACTGCATGTAATGGAGCTGCAATGGAAGAAAAGTTAACCAATAAACTTTCTCAATATTGGGCTGCTCTAAAAAAAAATCTTACCTCTGTCACATTGTTGGGCTTGGGCCATTCCAATATGACTTTGACCTTGGAGGGATCAATTTTTAATTCGCCTCCACCAACAATATGCCCTAAATAAATAAATGAAGTTTTGCCAAATTCACATTTGGACTGTTTCAAACAACTTTTCCTTCTTCAAACATCAAAACTTGTTTTGCTTAACATGCTTGCTCTTCACGAGATTTTGCTAAAGATCAAAATGTCATCCAGAGTAGACAATAGCTTACAATCATCAAAGGAAAAGGCCTTAATACATCGTTCATAACTCTCATGAAGTAGCAGGTGCATTGCAAAGTCAAAGGCATTACCATCCATTCAAACAAACCTTATGCTTTGTTTTTGAAAGTTGTCTTCCATGTAATGTCGCTAACAATCTACCTGATCTGATGATATCCCGCTTCTCAAATATAGCAGTAAAATATTTAGCATCTTTTCATTGATCAAGAAATAAATGATTCTAGGAAGAGGATAATGATTATTGCCGTAATCTTGTTCAAAGGCCTAAAATCAACACACATTACGCCATGTACCATCTTTCTTTTTGCTTACTAACACAATTTGGAGATCCACATGGCGATGTGCTTGGGACAATGACCCCTTTGTCCGAGCACAACTCTTAGCGTGGTTTCTGTTTCTAATTTCGAAGAACATATGACTGACATCCTATACATACCAATGTTTGGGAAGAGGACAATCTTGTTGAAATTGAATTTCATGTTGGATACCCTTTTTGGAGGTAATCCCTTTAGTTTTCCCTTAAACATCTCATCATATTGATTAACAACCTCATATATATCAGATTTTAACTTTGCATCACAACCTTAGGAAAACTTCGTTTTTCAATATCATCTTAGGTTTAATCATTAAGAGAAAAAATTGCTAGCATTATTTAATTTCTTCATTTGTCCCATATTTACATGCGATAAATTCATCTTCTTTTTATGGGGCTCCTAACAATGTACTAAACTCCATTCTTAAACAAGTGATACTTATTCTCATGACGATGAAAAATAACTTTTTCTATCATATAAATATGGGCTTCCCAACCACAATACCACAAATATCCAAAGAAATAACATCAAGATCTACCTCATGTATATAGTTTGAGGTAGAGCTTGATGTTATTTGCAGTGATAGCAAACCTAGTTTTACACCTTCTTGTCACCTGTTTTAGCATTATCACATATCCAACTATGAGGGTATGGCTTAGGATGTGGAATTGTTTCTAATTTTAATTTCTTAACAGTGTCTTAAAATATAAGGTTTGCTTGAGATCAGTATCAAATAGAGTATCTATTTTTGGTATGCTTTGAAACAACCCTTATGTGAAAAATTCAATTCTCTCTTTTTATTGTCAAGTTACATTGAGATTATTGTTGCTTGAAGAACTAATACTTGCAATAGAACCATACCTTGATAACCCATGGTTGTGATATTTGTTTTATCACCTGAATTAGAACCTAAACCATGTTGTATGGTTTGCGCTTGATCTTTGACTTCCCTTTGTTGTAGTACCCAGGTTTCCTTTTAGGATGAAGTTTCCAACAATGGTCTTCATCATGGCCATCTTTTGAACAATGTTTGCATGATTTTCTCCCTCTTTCTTAACCCAACAACAGCATTCTTTTTCCGAACTTCCTTGAACTTCCTCTTTCCTTTGTCTCCATGACTGAAGGCTTCTTGTTACCCTCATGAATTTCATTCCTTCCACTTGCTTCAAATGAGTGGCCTGAACACAAACTCCATCTAGATTTGAAGAGTTAAACATAGGAAGTGTGTATGTCTCAAATAGCTATGTAAAGATCCAATGTATTGGAGTAAAGTTTCTTGTGAAGACAAATCTACTCCCAAAACCAAGAAAGTTCGTCTTCTAAATTCTTGAGTAAAGATTTTAGGAGAAGAGCTTTGGTTTTGCTTGTCTAAAATTTTGCCAATCATAGTAGCTTTCATATGCCGATGGTGTCTTTTAATTGCAGCAATAAAATCAGAGCAGGGTTAAAATTTTTACCATGTTTCTTCATGTCCTCTTGAGTCTTGGCTTTTCACCAAATGAGTGTTGCATGTCAATCTTAAAACAAGTTGAATCTTAGTTTCATCATCTTGATTTTTTTGTATCCTACAATACACCTCAGTCTGATGAATCCAGTTATCTAATTTCTCGGCATTTACTTCTCCATTTGTACATTGGCAATTCAAATTCAATATCAAGATTTAACAAAGGAATTTGTGAAGAGTTTACCATGTCCATTTGGAGAATTTGGAAGAGGTCTGAACTGGTAGAAGAAGAAGATGGAGGCCCGAGAGGTGGTGGAGAAACACCATTCCCTCCATTTCCATTTGGGGGTTTATCACCACTGTCTCCCTTGTGCTTTGAAGGGTTGGAGCCTTCACCTTGCAATCCTGTATTCCCTTCCATCAAGAGTTTCTGTCATTTCTCTCATTTCCATGACAACCTTTCTGGGGTCTTCATCTTCTGTAGGAATATGTTCATGACTCTCTTCATAGGCCATACTTGGTGAGTACTCCTTAAAACTTGTGGTGATGATATAATCTTCCTTCTTGAAGGATGAAGTTAGCTCTACAAGTTGACCTTCTCCTCTTGAGTTTCAACCTTGTGAGCATCAAGAAAAACAAAACACTTGCAAATAATCAGAGTGTGTAAAACCTATGCTCCACAATTACCAACTTGATCTAAAAGTGAAGAAGACTTTTGATACCAACTTGATCTAAAAATGAAGAAGACTTGTATTCTTGAAATTATTTGCAAGATTTAATTCATGTGTTAAAATGCAAATGGATCAATTTTGCAACACAACTTTTATAGAAATTACTCATTCAAGATGCATATAAACAGTAGCAATAAACAATGAACAAAAAACACATAACATCGCAAATGATAAAGGAGTTCACCCCTCTCTTGGGCTACATCTCCTGGTCCATCTTCCAATGGATCTTTTGTATTATTTGCTCAAAGTTCTCAAATATGTGCTTTACAATTCTCAAAATACCAAATAGATGGCTCCAATGGCTTCAGAACGTCCAAAAACCCCTATCTGGGCTTTTTAGACACCTCGTTTGGCCAAAAATTGAAGAAGACAGGCTTAATGGAAGTTCCCCTTCAAACTTGTTGTCTCTGGATCGCCAAAATGTACCCTTGTTGCCTCAACCTAGACCCCACACGCTTTTATGTGTTAAAACTCAGCACCAGGTGGAACCGCACAACCGGTACAAACTGTAGAATGGTTACGCGCTGACCCTTAACCATCTAAGACCCATGGGCATATGAAGCGTCATACGACCGCGCACATATATATAAAGGGCCAAAGTTTTAAATGGTCAGAAAAGGCGCGCCCGTGGTCACATCGTATACACATACGACCGGAGGCTCATAAGAAAAGGCTATATGATAAATGGTCGAAGGGCGTGCATATGGTAATGGTGGTTACATTGTATACACATAGGACTGGGGGTCGGGGATAAGCCCCGACCCGGTCCGCGCCCCAACATACAATACATTTCAATTCAAATCAAATGTTTGCCATATATATTATAAGAACCAAATGGTGGCACGCTATTTGAGCGACCCTTCCCAAAGCGTTACCCCTGCCCGGAGGTCGTGGGGTCGAATCTGGCCAACAACATAATTTTAAACCAATGCCAGGGTGACACGTGGCAACCACTAAGTGGGCCACATGTCATCATTTCATTTGCCATCAATGACATGTGTCAAATGCCAACTCATCCACAATCCTACCAACCAACACCTACCATGTGTCATATGGCCCTGCCACGTGTCATACGGCTTGCAACGTCAGCATCCGTACAGACTGTACGGACTGTACAGTCAACACATTTTTTTTGTCTGTTTGTCGGTTTGAACAGAACGCGATATCTCTCTCATCCGACGTCTGTTTGAACCCAAACGAGTTGCGTTGGGTTCATGATGACGAGGCCTACACTCCCATTTGATTTGAAGCGATTCCAAGCACTTTGAATTTTGAGCAAAATTTGATCCCCTGGATCATCTGGCAATGAAAAACGAAATGATTTATGGTCTGCATTTTATTTTGGGTATTTTGGCAATGAGAAACGAAATTAATTCATCTTTTCATTTTACATTTTATAATCTGGTAATGAAAAATGAAATGAATTCATCTCTTCATTTTACATTGGGTATTCTAGCAATGAAAAACGAAATGATTTCTGGTCTGCATTTTTATTTTGTATTCTGGCGATGGAAAAGAGTAATTATTCTTGTCTGCATTTCGTTTTACCTTTGGGGTGATTTTGCCCTTGATGAAGACTATGTTTTGCTTTAAAATTTTGCTACCATTTGATTCCTATTAATGCCCACGTTTTTGCTTTTCAATTCATCAAATTTCCTGCTGTGAAAGACCATGATTTGGAAATTAAAAACGGACTGTGTTGCATGCTGAAATCACCCACGATTTTATCCATTTAAATCACAACTTTGCTTGTCGGAATGACCATGTTTTTGATAATCAGAAGTTCATTGTGTTGCTGTAGAAATCATCCACAATTTTATCCATTTAAATCACAACTTTACTTGCCGGAATGACCACGTTTCTGATAATCAGAAGTTGACTGTGTTGCTGTAGAAATCACCCACGATTTTATCCATTTAAATCACAACTTTACTTGTTGGAGTGACCACGTTTTTGATAATTAGAAATTGACTATGTTGCCATCTTAATTGACCATGGCTTGCCTTAATCATTGCTTGGGTTGTTGTTGACTGACCACAAGTTGTTCCTTCTGCAGTTTTGTTTGTCCATTTTATCCTCCTTCACATTGAATGCATACCCAACGTTCTCTCTGCCAAGCTTTAATTACCACAACAATGTTACTGGCCATGTTGATTATCATGTTAACTACAATAATAAATGCTATTTTGTTGCCTTATTAATTACTAGAATAATTGTTGCAGCAATGTTAATTGTTAGTAGCCTCCTTTTTCTGTTAAAGGCCATGTTAATTGCAATATGAAATGCTATATTTTTGCCTTATTAATTGCCAGAACAATTGCTACAACGATGTTATTGGTCAACAGATTCCTTCTATTGATTAAATTCCACAGTGAGTTAAATAGTTAACAGTTATATAAATCACTTGTTTATTGCGCTATGAATGGTTATGTTAACATTCATACAAATTGCCTTGTTAATGTTATGTTAATTGTATGTTAACTAGAATGTTAAATGCCTTGTTATTGCTATATTACTTATTATGAAAATAGTCATGTAAACTATCTTGTTAATGCTATAGTAATTGTCATGTAACTGCTATGATAATCACCTTGTTAAATTGCTACAACACTGTTAATAGTTAGCAGTTCCTTTCTCTATGATAGTAGACCGCTAGCATTGTTAGTTCGATCAATATAGCTAGACTACATGTAGAGATTTAATTTCTTATAAGTGTTAATGGTAGCATTCCACTTTAAGAATGTTAATGTTGTTATTCAAGTTTATGGCTAGTTGGATGGGGATTCGGATTAATATAGAATTGTCCATTTAGGTTGTAATAAATATTAAAATTTGT
>SNQJ01S0010029.1:46897-93918 GCA_010110895.2 Picea sitchensis | reverse complement strand
AGTATAAATGTAATTTATCTAACATAAAACTACTTGCAAGGGCACCCAATCATTGAACAACAACCATAACACATCAGCAAAACTAAAACTTCAGTTGGCTGTTATAAAACAGCAGAAAACAAATTTATGACAGCAGAAAACTCAGTGTCTTAGCTTGGTCAAAGACAAACCAAGAAGACTTGCTGATAGGACCTGTATTTTCTACAGGGAGATGAGGAGTAATCTCTAAGAGGGAGCTACCGTGATAGATGTAGGTGGCAATAGTTTTGATGGTATCTAGTTTGAAACATGGAGAAAAATGACCAGACGAGGAGTTGTGGTCTATTGCAGCTCAGTGGTGTGGTGGATTGGGAGTTCTGGTGGATTGGAAGAGAGCCTGGATCACAACAGTATGTTGTGTGGTATATTTCCAACCATGTAGATGGAATTTTGGTGACTTTTCATGGTGAGTTATGATGGGTGCAACTTAGGTGCTTTGTCACAGATGAGATGGATTCATATGTTTGGCAGGTTGACGAGACAGAGTCTTCATCATGCTGGAGAGTTTCACATTTTCAAGATATGAAAATGTATGAGGTATTTGATCCAAGAGGATGAGGGCACTGTAGATATGAGTTGCATAGGTCTAGAGTGGACTAGACTGAGTGTCCATCCGCATCTTGGGACTATTCATATGGGGACACATGATCAGTGGTAGCATGTGCAGACACTGAGAGTTTTTTATGACTCAGATGATGGACTTGGGGATAAGTTCATTGGATGGTCGTGGCTTGGGGAAGAATGATGCTTTACTTGGAGGATTGCATGGTTATTATACCAAGAGGACCACCAGCACATGACAGGGGCACATGATTTGTTCGTTATTTTCATAATGTTTGACTCAGGTATATATGAGGATCTTGGTAGGAGGACCACGCATGTAGTACAGGGATATGGAGCAATGGTATTCTGGATGGATTCAATGTTGATATTTATCCAGTTAACAATATTGGGCATGTTGGATTACTAAGAGGGGGGGGATTGTGAATAACTAATGATAAATTTATACCACTTATTAATTATTTAACCGCAATTTATATTCCTTTAACTTATTCAACAATGTTCATCAGTTCATGATGCATCCCCCCTAATCTATTTCTGGCTATGCGACCTCCCAGTCAAGGATCTTTGATTCTCTGAGCCAAATCAGCTCTCTAAAACCTTGATGGTCTCACTTTGTAATTGAACACAGACCCTTTCATCTTTTGGTGCAGGTTCTATGATACCCACAACTTCTTCCTTCGTGCTTCCGAAATATCAAATCTCGGGCGCTAGCTCCTTTTTCCATTAGCCCCTTCCTGCATGTGACCTCGGGCTATGTCCTCATGTAGGCATGTGATTGCGGGGCAGACAAAAGTGGTTTTAGATCACACCCCTTTTGTCCCAACAATTCACTATCAATCGCCACGCATCCCTTTGGAAATATCGTGGTTTTGATTACAGCCCACTCTCAAATTTTTAAAGTGCGAGAACTTTCTATTCCCGCAGTTCAACGTGATCGTTGATCTTGTGATCTTGGGTGGTGCCTCTTGATCGAAAACTGAGATATTCCTCCTTTCCTTCCTTCTCTCTGGAGCATGCGTTCTCATATTATTACAATCTATCGACGCGTGTCCCTTTCAAATCAATGGTCGTGATTTTCTTCGGCAATCCGGGCTTCGGATTTTACAACTCTCTACCTTCACTTTCTCCCAGAATGCTTTCATATGGATTTCGCGATCTACTGACATGTTTCTTCCACAGATCGATGAATACGATTCACTTCGGGTCTTCACCCTGAGTCCACAGATTCTTGCCGCGTGTCCTTCTGAATCTGATGGCTACGATTTACTTCAGGTATTTACTCGAAATCAATGGATTTCTATCGCGTGTCCTCCTGAATTGAACGACTATGATTCACTTCGGGTATTTACCAGGAATCCACAGGTTTCTTCCGCATGTCCTTCTAAATCGGACGACTATGATTCACTTTGGATATTTGAGATTCGGGAGTTTCAACTCCTGCACATTCACCTTCTGAGCGTGTTTATCTGAAGTTGACAATATGTCGATACACATCTCCCATAGATAGAAGACTATGAGTTGCTTTGGCTCTTCCAGCTTCGGGAGTTTCAACTCCTGCACACCCACCTTCTGAGTGCTTTCACCCGAAGTCTTCGATCTGTTGACATGTATGTGCTGACGATCAACGGTCAGGATTTACTTCAGTTCTTTGGCGATTTCGACTCCTCCTTGTCTGCGAACTTCTGAAGTTGTATATCTTGTGCCACCTGTCCCTCTAGATGATGGACGATCCCTAATCACTTCAAAACTTTGGTAAGTCCGCTCTCCTGTGCACACAAAGGGTTAAGGCCCATGCATTTTACCTGGATCGGACGACTGTCGATCCTTACGCTCAGATCCAATGGTTGGGATATGTTTCCTCCTCAATGCTCACCTTTTTTTTCCTGGACGCTGATCTAACGCTCTAGACATCCTCCTCCCGATCTTTTGATTTCTTCCGACTGGAAGAGTTTGTCAGTGTTCAAAGGTTTTAGCCCTTGAACTTACTCCTACGAACCCGACAATCTTGGGTCTCATCTTCACTTCTTGGGACACTATCCCTCCTCAGATTGATTCCTTTGATAATTTTGATCTCCCACGCACTCCTTGCATTCCTGGGATTTCGAAAAACTCATATCGAAGGATTTCTTCGAAATAAATTATTCCTGCACTCCTTGCGCTTCTTTGTTCTGGTTCTCTGACACTTGGTCTCTCCTTGACTCTGTGCACTCCTTGCACTTGGTCTAATTTCCCGTCGTCCCTTTTGAACTTCTCTAAGTCAATTCAAGACTCTGTCGATGCACTCCTTGCATACGAGTTCTCAGAAGAAAAAAGATTGGAACTTATCCAGTTCGTCACAGATTCATATGATCAACTCTGAACAGTCATGCATAAACAAAATGAACTAAAACACACATAATACACCATTCATTCAATCACACCTTAAAATGAACATTATTCAGGGAATTGGAACAATTATGTCTGTTCTATTCATTCATGAAATAAATTACATAGTATTACAATTCTTCACTGCATCTTTCTTCTTTCCCTATCTGCTACTCTCTTCTACTCTGCTCTACCCTCTAATACAATACAACAACAAAAAAATATCTAAGGAGTGGCTCGTCGAGCTCTTCTCTGTTTTGTCTTCAACCTATCCTATAAGTTTCTAGCGGTTACCTACTTTGTCCTATTACAATAACTATCAGTTATTACCAGATAAGAGTTGGCACTCTCTATCTGCAACTCCTTACAGTCATACACGACTTTACAAATAGGATATTTTTAAAAACGTCATTTCCAAAATATCTCAACAACTCATTATGTTTCTGATTTAAATGTTGATTTGAAATTTTTTCATGCTGATATGTCATATCCTGACCTCCACGCTTGCTTCTTTGAATTTGAAGTGATTCTCCTGCATCATACTTCTCTGTATAAAATAATCATGGGATCTTGTCCATGATATCTTGCACTATTTTTCCATGCTTAAAAATATCAGGTTCAGTGACCCAACTTGAATCTTCCACTGGATGATATTTCCACTTCACTAAGTATTCAGGATATGTCTTCCTCCTGGTCTTCTTTCCAACTCTCTATTCTATGATTTTCTCCATCTGAATTTTTTTGTTGTGGGCAATTGTTCTTCCCATTGAACTTATTTTTGATCATATGATTCTCCTGCATCATATCTCATGTAAGGATACAGGTCTGCAAGATTGAATATCGGTGAAATCCCAACATTGTCTGGCAATCCAATTTCATAAGCATTGGCTACAATTTTTTTGAGAATCTTGCATGGTCCTATATTCTTCATATTCAACTTGTTATATGCTCCCCTCGGAAACATTTCTTTTCTCAAATGAGCTAAAACTTCATCTTCTAACTCGAATTGAACTTCTCTCCTCTTCTGATCAACTTTGTTCTTATATTTCAGGTTTTTGTCCTGTAGTGGCTCTCTGACTCTGTCATGGAGTTTCTTCATTTCTGTCGCAAAATCTTCTGCACCAACACTTCTGAAGTCATCTTGGTTCAAATATCTCAACTTTGTAATCCCTCTTGGTTTTATACCATACACAATTTTAGATGGACTTTTTCTAGTGCTCCTGTTCACTGAATTGATAAATGAAAATTATGCTTGTGCCATAATCTGATCCCATTGACGACCTTGCTCAGTGACTAAACTTCTTAACAAGTTTCCTAGACTCTTGTTTACCACTTAAGTTTGTCCATCTGTCTAAGGGTGATATGTTGAACTAAAGGACAAGTTTGTCCCTAGCCTCTTCCATAGAGTTCTCCAAAAGTATCCTACAAATTTTGTGTCTCTGTATGAGACTATGCTCCTAGGAAATCCATGTAGTCTCACCACTTCTCTGAAAAAAAAAAAATCTGTGTGTAGCATCATTTGTTTTCTGGCATAGTATGAAATGTGCCATTTTTTAAAATCTTTCCACCACAAAAAATATGGAATCACTGCCTTTCTAGGTTCTAGGCAATCCCAATACAAAATCCATATCGATTGCATCCCATGGCCTTTCTGGAATTGGTAATGGCTAATACAAACCAGTGCTCTGTTGTCTTCCTTTTGCATACTGGCAAATTCTGCATTTTTTCACAAAAATTTTCACCTCTTTCCTCATGCTCGGCCAATATTATGAATTTATCACCTGTACAAATGTATTATCATGACCAAAATGTCCATCTAAACCTCCACTGTGTTTCTCTTTCAGTAGGTTATCTCTCATTGAGCATCTTGGTATGCATAGTTGGCTCCCTTTGAACAATAATCCATCCTGGATCAAATATTTTTTCCATGGGCTTTTGTCTCCCAACAAAGGATTCTTACATGCCTCATAAGCTTCCTTAAAATCTGGATCTTCTCGATACATTTCCTTGAGGTATTCAAACCATAAGGTCTCCACTTGGAATTCTTGTACAATCAAACTCCTCCTGCTCAAACCATCTGCAACTTTGTTAGTAGTTCCAACAATATGTTTAATAACAAAAGTAAAATTCTGCATAAATTCTACCCATTTAGCATGTCTTTGATTCAATTTTTCTTTCCTAGTAATAAACTGCAAAGCTTGATTATCATTGTACAAGACAAATTATTTAGGAATTAGATAGTGCCTCCACTTCTTTAAAGCTTGAATCACTGCATAAAATTCTTTTTCATATGTGGAATACTTCTTCTTGGTGTCATTCAACTTCTCAATGAAATAAGCAGCTGGCCTATTATCCTGACTCAAGACTTCTCCAATAGCTACTCCACTTGCATCACATCTCACTTGAAATGTTTTTCCAAAATCTGGTAAGACCAGAATTGGTTGTTCTGTGATCTTCTCCTTCAACACTTTGAAACTTTTTTCAGCTTCCTCTGTCCATTTAAAAGACTTGTGTTTCTTCTTTACAGTTTCCAACATGGGTGTACATATACCGTTGAAATTTATGATAAACTTTCTATAAAAACTTTCTAACCCATGAAAACTTCTTACTTCAAATATGCTTCCTAGAGACGACCATTCTTTGATTGCTCTCACCTTTTTTGATCCATATTCAATTCATTTGAAGAGATAAAAAAACCCAAGTATATGAGTTATGTCTTCATAAAAGAGATTGTCTTCAGATTTATCAACAATTTTTATTGCTGCAACCTTCTCATCACTATTGTCAAATGTTTTAAGTGTTCTCCCTCTATCTTACTGAAGATCAATATGTCATCCATATACACTATGAAAAATTTGCCTATGAAGTCTTTCAATACTTCATTCATTAATCTCATAAATGTGCTTATGGCATTGGTCAACCCAAATGGAATGGCCAACCATTCAAGCAAACCTTCATTTGTTTTGAATGTTGTCTTCCATTCATCTCCCTCTCTCATCCTTATTTGATGATATCCACTCTTCAATTATATATTGGAAAACTATCTTGCTCCACTCAAACAATGCATCAAATCATCCATCCTGGGTAAAGGGAATCTATACCTAATGGTGATCTTATTGATGGCTTTGGAATCTGTACACATTCTCCATCCTCCATCCTTCTTTGGACTCAACATAGTTGTTACTACACATGGGCTTAGGCTTTCCTTGACTAAACCTTTATCCAACAACTCTTGGACTTGATTCTTGACTTCCTCATTCTCTCTAGGCGTCAACCTATAAGATGCTTTGTTTGGTAAACTAGCTCCTGGAATAAGGTCAATATGATGGCTTATAATACTAATGGGTGGAAATGAGTGAGGTAATTCATCCACTACTATGTCAACAAATATTTCTAACAGTTCTTAGATTTCTTCAGGTAAATACTCCACAGAAGTATTTGTAAGGATAACTCTAGGCTTCCTCACTATAGAAAACTGCATCTCTTGTTCCTTGTTGACATCATTCAAGAGTTCCTTCCCACTCATGAGAAGTATACTTGAACTAGCTTCCCTCTTTTTCTCTTTGTCCTTTATTGGTAACAACATATGTGTCCTACCATTCTTTTATCGATTATAAGTATTCTTCCTCCCATCATGATTAACTTTTCTGTCAAACTGCCATTTTCTCCCCAATAAAATATGACATACATCCATAGGAATTACATCACATAATATTTCATCCATATAACCTCCTATTTTAAATTCAACTTGCCATTGTTGACTTACCATTACTTGATGTCCTTTATGCAACCATGATACCTTTTATGGGTTTGGATGTGCAGTTGTATTTAGCTCCAGTTTCTCCACCATATCTATTGATACTAGATTTCCAGTGCTTCCACTATCTATGATCACCTTGAAAACTGTGTCTTTCATCTTGCAAGAAGTTCTGAACATACTTGTTCATTGAACTAGTTCCTCTACCTCCTTCTCTGGTTTAAGAAGAACTTTCCTCGTCATGAGGTTATTTCCTCCTCTGTTGCTTCTGCTTCCACATGCTTTTGTTCTTCAGAAATGTGTGTTTCTCCTCCTCTAGTGTCTTTCTTCTTCTGTAGGAATTCCCAAGACATGTGCCATGTCTTTCCACATGCATAACATCTAATTTCACCTCCTCTAGATCTTCCTCTTCCTCCAGGAAAATATATTCTTCCTCCATGTTGTATGTTGGCACAAGGGTAGACCTAGGGTTCAACGCTACAAAAATGCACCAACAAAACCGTAAGTACCGGCCCTTTCGGCAACACCTACGAATTAGATGAAGTCTCACCCGAGGTAGAGGCAGGGGTGGTTGCAGGACTCAAATGTCTGCAGCCTTAGATGGCACACAGATATGTGATTCTAACACTTAACGGAGCACATAGAACCGACAGTTCATCAATATTTGACCATTATCTACTCTGTAGATAAAACATAGCATCACATCATTCATTCAGATATGATGTATCTAAGAACTTATCATAGAGAGGTAGATTAGATCTAGAAGATTCAAGCACTAAGCACATTCACATAGGTCAGATCTAACATCCATATATATTGTTAGCACGGAACATAAACATAACTATCTATCTATATCAAAGCACTTAGCAAGTAAAGACATAAACACATCAACATATTGCACAAATCATAGCAGCACAACATGTATGTGGTTCATCCCCACCTTGGGGATACGTCCACCAACTCTTCTTCTTTATTATCTTCAATTAAGCTTCTTAGAAGCACATAGCATAAAAACCCCACTCTGCAGAAGACAAGAGATATGTGCGCACTCTGCCAGATCCTCCTTCTTCAAGTTAGGGTACAACACCAAGCCTTCTTACAATTAATTGCATGTAGCTCTGCAAGTCTCACACAGTATGCACAAAGAATCGACAATCCATACTTAGCACTTAGCCCAATATCACACAGATATGCCTATATGACTATGCCCCTCCTTACATTGCCTAGACATCTATTTATACTTTACAAAATAGGCTTAAACATGGGTAAACCCATGGGTTGGCATCCCCATACCCGTTACATAATCCCAAATCCCCAAAAGGACCCAAAAGGGTCCAAGATCTCGCGAACTCTGAATCATCTTGCACTCTGCCTTTGATAGGCTGTCGAAGTCCCAAAATAGGTTAAACTTGACCAAGGATCTCCCAAAACTTGTTCAAGGGCCAATAGGCCCCCAACACTCACCTATGACTCGTCCCAAGTCACTCTAATCTCGGTAGTTCTGCTTTGAAAGCCTTGAACGTGGCTTGAGTTGCTTCAACTTGTTGTTGTGACATAGCCTCCTGGCCAACGAACTCTTGGATGTATGTGTTGTTGATAGGTCATTCTAGGCACTGTTCAGTTGTAGTGACAACCTGCTCGAGTTTTTCTCCTCGGTCTTCGACCTCTGTGAACAATTGGTAAGCCTTATCTTGTACAGGTTGGAGCCGCTGAGTTACTTCCATAACTCTTCTCTAGATAGAGTGTTGTACTGCTGGGAGGTGTATTGCTCTTGGGATCACTTCATTATTTCCACAGCTGACATGGGCTTCAACTGCGCCTGCATTATCTCTGCTTGCATCTTTTCTTCCTCGAGTTGTGACTCCAGTGCCTACAATTCTGGGTTCTCAGTGAGTTGCTCATATGTCTGGGCACTGTGATTACTCAACTACTTGCATTCCATGGAAAACACCTTTATCCTTTCAACTACGCTCCAGTCAGTTGATTCTCTTTGATCCATTACATCCTGCGGAGTCTCGGGCACTATGTGGAGCTCTAAGTCTACTATGAATTGTTGTAGCTACTAGATAACCTCTGCGAGCTTCTGTACTTGATGTGTGACTTGGTCCTCTACCTTTATTTCTAAGACTATCACAGAGCAAAGTGCTCTATTGATCACTTCTTTCACTTTGAGTTTCTCCACGAGCAACTGTTCTTTTTCTTGCTGCATTTGTGTTTTTTCTTCATCGAACTTCACTTGGAGAGTGATCTTTTCTTATTCTGCAGCATTGGGTTGTTCCACAAGTAGGCCTTGCACTTGCTTCAAGGCATGGGTGGCTTGTTCTGTTTCTTCTTATGCTTGTCAAAGGCGATCTTCGACTGTATCATTTAGTCTGTGGAGTTGGGCTGGATGATCTCCCAACTCTGGTTCTCTCGATGGTAGGGGCCCAGTGGAGACTGTGTGACTGGACTGAAGGGCCTGTTGTACCCCCTCATATTTCGACTCCAATTCTATCATATATTTCTTCCTACTTGGCTTCTTTTTTCTTTGCTATTTCCAGTGAAGCATCATTCAGGGTTGCTATGATGAAGTCAAAATCATTAGAGGTGAGGACAGTCTACATATTGGTCATGGTGGCTTTCGATTTCTTCTGGGAAGAAGGTTTTGGGGGGGAAACCTTCCTCTTCTTCAAGGGGTCAACCTCGTCTTTGGGCGGTGTTATTTCACCTAGCGTATGTTCAGCTTCTACTTCGTCATCACCCCCTCGGTTAGGTAACACTGAAGTGGTCTTTCCTAAGGTGATGCTTAAATTTTGGACCTCCTCAGTCTTCTTGGGTGTATTATGTTCTTTATGAGTGTCCTCTAGGCTGTCAAGATTAGATATCTCTACAGGGTTGGCGGGGATAAGGAGGTCAGCAGACCATTCCTTAGTGATCTCCTCAAGGTCTTCTTCAGTAAGTTTATAATAAGACTGGAGCTGCTCGTTATGTTCATCTACTTGTGCTGTAATGTAGATGAAGTGTCGATCTGCACCAAAATTCATCAGGGGTTGGAACCTTTGTAAGGTGTTCGAATTCATGCAAGGCTCAGCTTCGATGGATCTCTTTAGCTAGAGGTAATATGTATGAAACACATTATTCATATTCCACTATTTGTTCATATCACTTGAATGCCAAAGGGTAGCGAAATTCGCAGAAAGCGGTTCAAACGACTCTATGTCTGGGAAGGTTGCACCTTTTGGCATCTCTTAGGAAACAAATGCAATGAGGATCAGGAGCCAGCTGAAATGAAATTCATAACCCTGATCCTATGCTTCTCGACAGTCTAGTTCCAACTAGTTAAGTAGGTACTTTGCCCAGTTCATCTGTAGGCCTTCCTTGCGCTTCCCTGCGAGGTCAATGACAAAGCTGGTGACCTGCGTAGGTTGACTCTTCCTTACTAAATTTCTAGCTATCAGTTGACATGCTAGGCGCACTATGCCACTCTAGATGGAAGCTACCTTGTAGCCTCTTGTTCCATTCTCAACATTTCCATATGTATCCTTGATCTTCTGTGCTAACACATGATCTATGGCCTTTCCTGGGTAGAAGTCTTGTGGGTCGGGTCCTTGCATACTCAGTCCTATGGTCATGTGGATCAGCGTTGGGTCAACTGTAATACAACGGTCTAGCCATAAGTATTGTCCATGGTAACATGACAGTAGAAACTTGAAACATGCGTTGACTTCCTGGTGTCTTCCGAAGTGTGGGATCTTCATGACATTCAGTAGGGTGGACTATGCGAGGTTCATCTTCCATGGATGGGGAATTATCTTTGAATTCTTCCCCTTCGTTCTGGTTAGGTACTTGTACAGGGTGAGCATACCATAGATCTTGTGATCTCCGAGGTTGAAGTCACTAAACTTCAATGCCGTGATATTATCCTGCTCTGGTTGAATTGCGCGTATTCCCTTCGGGAGGTATGCAGTGACCACGGTGTACTCAAAATCTCTTGGCACACTATCATGATTCACCATGCCAACCAGAGGTGGGATGTAATCGAGAAATATGGTTGGAATCAACTTTGCATTTGCGGTCATCTTTGTGCTTGGTTCTATTTTCTACTAAGGGTCGGGATGATCCATCTCGACGAAAAGTATATAGAGAGGCTTGTAGTCCTCTCATCGATGACACTTGTATACCTGTAGACATCGAAATTACTCATTCAATCATGAGGTCGATGAGAAATTCTTCGAAAACTTTCTCTACAATGCTGAAGTCGTCCAACATACAAGATCAGGGCTGGAAATCTCAGGTTCGAGGAGTAACTTAGACCATGCAATGGGATAGAGGACAATAGCACAATGATCACGGTGTAAAATCAACGAGTCTACGAGCTCAGATTCACGGTTAGAAAAATTGTTCTCGGTGCATGGCGCAATGAGATAAATAGATAACTTGGCAATGAATCTCTTGCAACGGTTGACAAACCTTCATTAACTCTGTTTTGTCTATTATAGCACGGTCCAAAGGTATGGTGGTGAACCATAAATTCCTTTCTACCCATTCGGAGTGTCGACCGAACGGTTATATTGTTCCCAACATCTATATTGCTTTGCCCTGGCGAAGTGCCATGTGACATTGTTCTGTTATTCCGGTGAAGATCCAATTTTGTAAATTTTCCCTCTGTGAAGTTCCCTCTGGAACCTTTTGTAACTTTTCGATCTTATCTCTCTTCTTACTTATCTTTTTGGCCTTCTTTCCAGTGAGCTTCGTCTCGGTATTCCCTTTTCCATTTTGATTCTTATCTGCGTTTGGCATAGTTACTTCACGTTGTTGAGATTCTTTCCTAATATTCAAGGGTGATACTTCCTCTTTATCTGGAATAGGTACTTCAATACTCTGTGGGCCTTTAGTGTTCTTGCAACTTCAAAATCCGGGTCTCTGGTGTTAAATAACTTAGATCTGTTCTTTTGTTCTTCAATCAAGTGTGCGATCCTTTTAGTCATGAAATCCTTTAACTCTTGCTTCTTCTTCTCTAAAACTTCTTCTTCTTCCTTCCTTCTAGCCTGATCTCTTTCAATCTAAGGTTTTCCTAGTAACATGGTAAATGGGGCATTGTTCTCAATAAATTTAAAAATCTCGAAATCCTCCTATGTCGAAGTCCCATTGGTATTCATAGGTATCTGGGTGAGATTTCCACATAGGTTTATCAACTTTCCTTTGAATAGTCTTATTCCTCCTAATGAAGGAATCATAACAGGCCTTCCTATAGCTTCCCAAGTTCTTTATGTCATGATATTCACCTGTGTTTCCTCATCTAGAACACATTCAATGTCGAAGTTTCGTATTCTTTCTTCTATGCATGATTTTTCTTTGAATATCTCTGATAAGATGACATGCCGGTGGTCATTCATGGTGTCTTTTATCTATAGAAATACTTTCATTGATTCTTTTTGGGGTTCTTCCATAATCGTAGTTTTTGGATTTGCCTTAGGGTTTTCTTGTCTCATGTTCATTCCTTCAAGCTTAGAAATCATTCTAGGGCAATCCAATACTTCATGGTCCATAGATTTGCAACAAAGACAACTAGGTCTTCTCCTAGGGCATTTCGTAGCAAGATGTCCTATTTTTCTGCAACTGTAACAAAGGGTTAATCCTCTCTTTATTTTAAATGATTCCCATCCCTTCCTATACTGCACGCTAGGAGCATGGTAGCTAACTTGCAAACATTTCTTTCTAGGATCTTGCATCCACTTGTTAGTCCAAACATTCTTTCTATGCATAGGTATAACATATCTTTCACTACTCTTATCAGATCTACATAAGTCAAACCTTCTTTCATCTATTAGTGCCCTAGTTTTCAAGCTAGGACATAATCTATCAAACATACCTAGATCCATACTGTTGAAATAAAAATTTCCACTTATCTTACTTCTACAGAGCACAAAGCTTTCAGATCTATAATTTTTCACTATTCTTACCTTTATCAGAGAATAGAGCTTCCAGATCTTACCTCTTTTCTTCAGATCTAACCTCTTTTCTTTAGATTTGACCTCTTTTCTTGGCACAGAGCTTCATAGGTCAAGTGGAATGCTGTGCACTAGGGCAACAAATCTATGCACAGGGCTTTCACAATTCCAGGTCAGATTTTTGCACAAAGCTTCTTCTTCCTCAGTTCCTAGCAATCACAGTTTCGGTCCCGGCAACAGAACCATTTGTTGGCATAGGGGCAGACCCAGGGTTCAATGCTACAATAATGCACCAACAAAACCCTAACTACCGACCATTTCAGCAACACCTATGAAGAAGATGAAGTCTCACCTGAGGTAGATGCAAGGGTGGTTGCAGAACTCAGATGTCTGCAACCTTAGCTAGGACATAGATATTTGATTCTAACACTTAATAGAGCACTTGGCACCAACAATTCATGAATATTTGACCATTATCTACTCCGCAGATAAAACATAGCATCTCACCATTCATTTAGATATGATGTATCTAAGCACTTATCATAGAGAGATAGATTAGATCTAGCAGATTCAAGCACTAAGCACATTCACATAGGTCAGATCTAACATCCATATACATCGTTAGCACATAGCATAAACATAACTATCTATCTATATCAAAGAACTGAAAAAGTAAAGACATAAACACATCAACATATCGCACAAAGCATAGAAACACAACATGTACGTGGTTCACCCCCACCCTGGGGCTACGCCCACTAACTCTTCTTCTTTATTATCTTCAGTTAAGCTTCTTACAAGCACATAGCATCAAAATCCTACTTCTCAGAAAACAAGAGATCTGCATGCACTCCACCAGATCCTCCTTCTTCGAGTTAGGGTACAACACCAAGCCTTCTTACAATTACTTTCACGTAGCTCTGCAAGTCTCACACAATATGCACAAAGCATCTACAATGCATACTTAACACTTAGCCCAATATCACACAGATATGGCTATATGCCTATGCCCCTCCTTACATTGCCTAGAAATATATTTATACTTTAAAAAATAGGCCTAAACATGGGTAAACCAATGGGCCAACATCCCCATACCTGTTACATAATCCCAAATCTAAAAAAGGAGCCGAGATCCCATGATCTCTACTTCGTCTTGCACTCCGCCTTCGACAGGCTGTCAAAGTCCGAAAATAGGTCAAACTTGACCAAGGATCTCCCAAAACTTGGTCAATGGCCAACATTGTCCTTCCTTAGAACTTCCACCTTTCTTAGGATGACTATGATTCTTTCCAGCTTCATGCTTTGGTTTCTAGAACTTTTCTCTGTTGGTTCCCTTACTTCTGCTTGAATTTTCTCCTCTATTTCGTTGGCTTTTTTTTCTGGCTAATTTCTCTTCAGCTTTCAAGGCTGCTTGATAACCATCCTTGAATTTACGAACACACATCATCCTGATATCATCTTGTATTTCATATCTCAGTCCATTGATATACCTAGTTGTTTTTTCATAATCATTCTCTTTCTGTCCAGCCCTGATGTTTAGTCTGTAAAATTCCTCAGTGTACTCCTTCACTGATAAGATTTTATGTCTTAGGCTCTGCAATATTCTGAATAGATTGTTTTGATAGTCCTTTGGGATAAATGTTTCTTTTAGCTTGGCTACCATCCTATCCCAACTTTTAATTTTTTGCTTTCCCTTGCATCTGCGATCGGCTTGCAGTTCATCCCACCATAGTGTTGCATGACCCTTCAATCTTGTCATTGCATGCTTCATCAACTTATCTTCTTCAATATATTCATAATCAAAGTACTTGTCCATAGCACGTACCCAATCCAACAATTCTTCAACTTCTAAATTTCCTTCATACATTGGTAGCTCTATTTTTGCTCTGGCTCCTATTCTTCAAACAAATTTCAATAAGAGGTCTTCTGCAACATCCTTTGCTACATCTTCTTCGACCTATATCTCTTCGTTTTCAGCTTCACTGATATCTCTAGTGTCTGGTGCTCTCCTCTGCGTTGTTTCCATGGTGTATAGTCTCATTCTTAGTCACCTCATTTCTTCTTCCATTTCTAGATTCACTCTGCGTCTTCTGGGTGGAATGATTCCATTGCCTCACCTTCTGATGTCTATAAACATAATCAACTCTTTATACCACTAATGATATCAATTTATCTCCTTTCTCCTTTGTTTGTTGTCTGCAAACAAATTCAATAGCTCTGATACCACCTGATGCAACCCCCCTACTCTCCTTCGGGCTACACGACCTCTCCTTCAAGGATCTTCGATTCTCTGAGCCAAATTGGCTCTCTGAAACCTTAATGGTCTCACTTTTTAATTGAACACAAGCCTTTTTGACTTTTGGTGCAGGTTCTATGATACCTGCAACCTCTTCCTTCGTGCTTTCAAAATATCAAATTTCAGGTGCTAGCTCCTTTTTCCATTAGTCCCTTCCTGCATGTGACCTCGGGCTATGTGCTCATGTAGGCACATGATTGTGGGCCAGCCAAAAGTGGTTTGAGATCACATCGCTTTTCTCCCTACAATTCATTATCAATTTCCACACGTCCCTTTGGCAATACTGTGGTTTCGATTGTGGCCTGCTCTCAAAATTTTTAAAGTTCGAGCACTTTCTGTCCTCGCAATTCAATGTGACCATTGATACTGTGATCTCCGGTGGTGCCTCTTGATCGACAATTGAGATATGCCTCCTTTCCTCCCTTCTCTTGGGAGCATGCATTCTCAGATTCTTACGATCTATCGACACGTGTTCCTTTCAAATCAACGGTCGTGATTTGCTTCGACAATCCGAGCTTGGAGTTTTCAACTCTCTACCTTCAGTTTCTCCCAGAATGATTTCATCCAGATTTCGCGATCTACTAACGCGTGTCTTTCGTAGATCGACGACTTTGATTCACTTTGGGTCTTCACCCGTAGTCCACGTATTTCTATCGCGTGTCCTTATGAATTCGACGACTATGATTTACTTTGCGTATTTACCCAGAATCCATGGATTTATGTTGCATTTCCTATTGAATCAGACGGCTATGATTGACTTCGTGTCTTTACCCGGAGTCCATGGATTTCTGTTGTGTGTCCTTATAAATCGGACGACTATGATTCACTTCAGATATTCAGGTTTCGAGAGTTTCAACTCCTACACATTCACCTTTTGAGCGTGTTTATCTGAAGTTGGCGATATATTGACACGCGTCTCCCACAGATCAACGATTGTGATTCTCTTCATCTATTTGGGCTTTGGGAGTTTCACCTCCTACACACCCACCTTCTGAGTGCTTTGATGCGAAGTCTCCAATCTATTGACACGTACTTCCGGACGATCAACGATCAACAGTTACTTCGTCTCTTTGGTGATTTTTCCTCCTCCTTGTCTACGAACTTCCAAAGTTGTAGATATTGTGCTACCTATCCCTCTAGATGATGGAAGGTCCCTAATCACTTTGGGACTTCGAAACTTTGGTAAGTCCATTCTCCTGTTCACACAAAGGGTTAAGGCATGTGCACTTTATGTGGATCGGATGACTGTCGATCCTTGCACTCAGATCCGACAACTGGGATCTGTTTCCTCCTTAGTTCTCACCTTTTCTTTCTTGGACACTAATCTAATGGTCTAGACCTCCTCCAACAACATATATGATGACTATTGTCACTCCCCCTCTTGAGCTTTTGATTTATTCTGACTTGTAATAGTTTGTAAGTGTTCAAAGTTTTTGGCCCTTGAACTTCCTCTTGTGAAACCAACAATCTTGGGTCTAGTCTTCACTTCTTGTGATGCTATCCCTCCTGAGCTTGATTCCTTTGATAATTTTGATCTCCCACCACTCCTTGCGCTCCTAGGATCTCAACAAACTCAGATTGAAGGATTTATTTGAAATAAATTATTCTCACACTCCTTGTGCTTCTTTGTTATGGTTATCTGACACTTTGTCGCTCCTTGACTCTGTGCACTCCTTGCACTTGGTCTAATTTCTCATCATCCCTTATGAAATTCTCTTAGTCAATTCAAGACTTTGTTGACGCACTCCTTGCATAGGAGATGCACTCCTTGCATATGAGTTCTCATAAGAAAATCTATTAGAATTTATTCAGTTCATCACAGATTCATATGATCAACTCTGAACGATCATACATAAAAAAATGAACTAAAACACACACAGAATACACCGTTCATTCAATCACACCTTAAAATGAACATTGTCTAGGGAATTGAAACAATTTTGTATGTTCTATTCATTCATGAAATAAATTACATAGTATTACAGTTTTTCACTGCATCTTTCTTCTTTCCCTATCTGCTACTCTTTTCTACTCTGCTTTACCCTCTAATACAATACAACAACAAAACAAAACTATCTAAGGAGTGGCTCCTTGATCTCTTCTCCGTCCTGTCTGCAACCTATCTTATCAGTTTCTAGCGGTTACCTACTTTGTCCTATTACAATAACTATCAGTTATTACTAGATAAGAGTTGGCACTCTCTATCTGCAACTCCTTATAGTCATACACGACTTTACAAACAAGATATATTTAAAAATTTCATTTCCAAAATATCTCAACAACTCATTCTGTTTATGAGTTAAATGTTGATTTGAAATTCTGTCATGCTGAGATGTCATATCCCGACCTCCATGATTGCTTCTTTTACTTTGAAGGCGATGCTTGTTCATCAGTTCATCATTAATATGTTATTGCATCATATAACATTAACATCCATCATTACATAATAACCAATAATAGACACATACAACTGGAAGGAGGCTCCAACCCCCTAGTTTCTCAGGCTACAACATGAGGGAAGATCCAACTCCCCAATTCTATGGCTAACCCCAGAAGGAGGATACAACCCCCTATGTTCTCCAGATACAACCGAAAGGTGTCTAAAACCACCTAATTCTTATGCTCCAACCTGAAGGAAGCTCCAACTCCCTGATTCCCTGACACCAACGGGAAGGGCGATACAACCCCCTTTACTTGCCCCGTCCTGCCGCCTTGAAATATAAGTGTCAAATAGATGATGAAACCACTGCCACACTATCACTAAGATATATGTCACTATAAACTTGTACCAATATGTGCCAATAACCTGTAACCAACCTATACCAATAACCTGTGATCAACCTATACCTGTAACCAACCTGTACCAACAAAAACCAACATGTGTGTGACCTGTATATGTTGCACCTCATGTATGTACGTGACCTTTGTATAATGAAACCTACATATGTCTACGACCTGTCTATACTACACCATATGTACACCTTCAGAAAGATAGGGTTTTCACCTTTTTTAAACCTCAAAATCTTTGTTTCCTCTATCACATCAACCTATAACCTGTCACTTTGTTTAATCTATAGTTGTGACTTATGCATACATCATTATACATATCCCTTAACCAAGTGCATATATGTCTCTCTATTCATGTTCCATACATGTGTATACAATCATGATCAAGTTTAATAACCTACAAATGGACTAGACATCAAACCCTCACTGATATGTAGCCTCAAACCACACAAACAACTTCACAACCACTTCACAACCAAAATCCCTCAACCATGTACCACAAAATACAAGATATTCCTCAACACTAACAATATGTACCAATGATAAATATCAGATATATCAACATCATATTTCTGTAGATCTGGCTTAAAGAGTAAGTTCCATACAACTAGTATCCTCTGTAGTGAAAATCCTCAAACCCCCATAACTGTAACTCATGTAGACAACAATATCCAACTACACATAAGAATAAGACATATCTTTTGAATATGTAGATAGATATCTTGTACCTAATCATTGTAGACCTTCCTCAGATCTTTCTTTCAGACTCTTGAGACAAGGTATCTTCATCTTCTCAAGATTTCATGGATTTTCCCAACTGTACGCACCCTCCTTCACTTCCATCACGTGTATGTACGCGACCTATTTTACTGTAGCCCACATACACCTAAAAAACTAGGGTTTTTTCAGTATTTCGGTAACTCTGAAACTTTTGTTGTCAACCCTTCTTGCTACTACAGATTTGTGTAACTCCAGATATATCAACGAGTACTAGCAATAAACCTTACAAAATAATATATATTCAATGTTCTCAATAGGTGCTAATAGGAGATCCTTTCTCTCTTATTTATACTCTCCAAGTAGCTTCCTCTAGGGGTTACCTTCTAACTAACTTAACCCAACTTCCTTCTTTTAGGGCTAACCCACTTCTAACCACTTTTCCACTTACAACCATTATATCTGAAAATAGTAAACTCTTCACTTCTAGTTACAACTAAATTATTTTTAATTATTTTCTTATTGCAACAACTTAACCTATGATTAACTCCTAGTTTCACCTACTTTTACTAGTAAACTTATTCTAGGAGATTCTAGAATAAATTGACGTATTTGAACTTCTAGGAGCTTCTAGATATCTCATGAGGATTCTCCAACTTCACAATTCCATAACTCTCTAACCGTGAGGAGTTATGTGACATTCCACATATCACCTAAAATGGCATGAAATGTACTATCCATTTAGAATAGTTTTACCTACATATTCACTGATATTCATGTCTTTATACCTAAAACAAACTCGGGTCCCTTACCCATACCTTTGTGCTACTGGAATTCACTACCGGATTTCAACAAGGGTTGACATCAATATCTAAGGGCTGAAATCAATGACAAACAACTATCCAAACCAATTGTCCATCAATATAAATAAATTTTCCAACAATACCCCCCTTTGGAATTGATGGAAACACCAACATTGAAGGAAACACTTAGTCATGACAATATTCATGATCATGCTCCACGTGATCATCGCTCCTCATCAATGTCTCTATCTCTCCCCATTTGACATCAATGGAAAATGGTGTCTCCCTTTGGAGTTGCTCCCCCTGTCTTCATTCCTATGATTACTCTCTTCCTCCTTTTGCAAAGGATTAACTCCCCCTATCAATATGTATCCTCTTGAAACTGAACCTGCTCTAACCAATCATGGGAAAAACAATAGCTCCCCATGTGGGTATGTCTCCCATTTCTTCCTTTATGTTTGTTCATATGTCTATCATACTAACATACACTAACATATGCCTGTTCAAACTTGTTAAGTGTTCTTAAGAATTCATATATGTCCATAATGTTGACCCATATGTCAATGTAATATCATGAACTCTTCACTGCTACAATCGATCAATCTATCATACTGTACTTTTGCTAATTAACCTCTCTGAAACTGTCTACTCGAACTTTGCATGATAGTCAAAAGATAGTTCTCTAATATGTAGCTGCTAATGCATTGACTCCCCCTGTCTAATATTCATATTACTTGGGAGTCTCTAAGGAAGATGGTTCAGAAAAATACCTTATTTGATGCAGAGTCATCTTCCTTTTTTTCGGTATATACATCTTGCCTTTCATTATCTTTCTCAATTTTTTCATCATCCTAAGTTTTGATGTCTTCTTCATCCTCCACTTGAATTCTCACACTTTCCTCTTTAACTGTAAATTCATCATGTTCTTGTGCTACTGCAAATCCTGAAAGTATGATTCCTTGGACCTGTTCTTCATTTATCTTCTCCTCTTGTGTTTCACTTCTTCTCCAAACCTTCTTGTGTCCCACATAAACATTTTCTTTCATGTGAGTCCTTATCATGCTTTTGCAATTTCGAGTTGTGTGTTGATATTTGTGGCATGTGTAACATTCAATATTTTATGGGGCCACATAAGCATTTCTTACCTAATTATTTCTTTCATAAGCCCTGCAATTTGCAACCTTATGTCCAAATTAAGTACAATAAAAAAAAGGACCATAAAACAAATTTACATACCTAGGAGTGAATGATTTTCCTTGTATTGTAATCCTTCTGTAATTGTTCCTTGGCTTATTAATATCTTCTCTTTGGTTGTTTCTTTCACGATGATTTAATATTTCTTGTTGCTTGACTGTAGAGGGTCTTTTGTATTCATTTCCTTTTTATTCTTTTTGACCATGATTCCTTCCTTTGAGAACTTATCCATAACTCGTTTGTTATGTTGCTTTTTTCATGGAGCTTGAGACTTTCTCAGTCTTCATTTTTTTGTATCCTAATGTCTTGGTGCTATCTTGCTGCATGTCCTTCTTATGAAGATATTTTCTTAGAGTGATTGCTTCTGCTTCCAACCTTTCAATCATCTTCTCCTTCTCTGCTAGCTGACTTCTGAGTATTTCTTCAATCATTTTGTCCTCTTCTACTTGGACTTTCAACTTCGTAATTATCTGGTTGAATTCCTCTGAGTTGAGATTATGAGTTATGTTTAGTTCTTTCTTGAGTAAATTGTTTTTCTTTCTTTATTTCCTTAGTTCGTCTAAATCACTAATTAGATCTTCTATGAGATCGACTTCACCTTCTTCTTCTGAACTATCAAAGTTTCTTATTTGATTTTACTTAGCCATAAATAGTACCCTTTCTGAATCACTGTCGGTTTCATCATCTCCACCAGATGAGGAACTGTCTTTTCTTGAGTATATATTCTTCTTGAAGACTTTCTTTTTGTTTTTCCAATTTCCTTTTGGATATCATTTTTCTTTCTTGGGCTCTTCCTCTTCATCACTATCTGAACTTCTGGAATAAGGACACTTATTTGCAAAATGACCAATTTTACCACAATTAAAACATTTCAAATAAATCTTACCATTATATTTACATGTTCCTTTTTGCAACTTTCTTACGAAGTTTGCCATTTCTTTATCTTCTTCTGAATCATAGCTGCAGCTGCATTTTAAACTTTGCTTTTTCTTGTGAACTGACTTTGATTGTTTCTTGTTACTTTTCTTTGTTTTTTAGATGCTTTGAATGTAACTTCCTTTGTAACCAGATTGTCTTGTTTTTTCCTCATCTCATAAGCTATGAGTATCCCATGTAGCTCATTCATGGTCATTGTATCTAGATCCACTCTTTCTTCTAGGGCTGATATCTTTGAGTCAAATATCATTGGTAGAGATGTTAATGCCTTTTTAGCAACAACCAGTTCATTTATCTCATCTCCCAAGCCTTTGATGTCTTTTACTACCTCATCAATGTGTATAAAGTAGGTTGCTATGTTTTCATCTTCATTCATCTTTAATTGTTCGAAATTTTCTCTAAAAATTTCAAGTTTGGCTTCCTTAAATTTTTCATCTCCTTCATAGATATTCTTTATTTTGTCCCACATCTCCTTGGCGGATTCACAGTGCATGATTTTAGTAAATATTGATTCATACACACCATTCTGAATAGCGTTTTTGGCTCTTAAATTATTTTATGTGAGTTTCTTTCCATCCTTGTCTGTTGGAGGAGTAGTTGGTTCTTTGTATCCATCCACCATTGATTTCCAAACATTGAATCCATGTTTCTGTATGTATGTATGTATTTTATTTTTCCATAGTGCATATTTCTCACCATTAAACTATGGTATCCCAACTCTAGTGTGATCCATGATCTCCTTCCAATGGTTAAATTGTATCTTTGAAGGAACCTTTTCTCATACCAATTGTTGGATTACTGAGAGGGGGGTGAATCAGTTATGAGCAATTTATACCACCTATTAATCCTTTAACCACAATTTATATTCCTTTAACTTATTCAACAATGTTCATTAGCTCATCATTAATACGTTACCGCATCATATAACATTAACATCTATCAGTGCATAATAACCATTAATAGACACATCCACACAATGCATAGTACACTAGTATTTTACATGGAAACTCAATGTACGAGAAAACCACAAAATGATGTTCTTATATGTATTTAAGAATTACATTCAAGGAAGCACCAAATTCTAATTATCCAGCTCCAACTGGAAGGATTCTCCAACCCCCTAGTTTCTCAGGCTACAACCTGAGGGAAGCTCCAACTCCCCAATTCTCTAGATACAACCAGAAGGAAGCTACAACCCCCTATGTTCTTTGGCTACAACCACCTAATTTTCAGGCTCCAACCTGAAGGAAGCTCCAACTCCCCAATTCTCTAGCACTAACCAGAAGGAGGCTATAACCCCCTTTCCTTGCCTCGTCCTCCCGCCCTGAAATATAAGTGTCAAATAGATGATGAAACCACTACCACACTGTCATTGCGATATATACCATTGTAAACATGTACCAATTCGTGCCAATAACCTGTGGTCAAGTTGTAGCTGTAACCATCTTGTACCAACAAAAACTAACATGTATGCTACCTATATATATGTTGCAACTCATGTATGTAAGCGACCTGTCTATACTACATCTTGTGTAGGTCCGCGACTTGTCTATACTGCAGCCTACATACACCTTCATAAAGACATGGTTTTCACCTTTATGAACCTTAGACAATTTGTTTCCCCTCTCATATCAACATGTAACCTGTCACTTTGTTCAATTGTTCCTTATGCATACATCATTATACATATTCCTTCACCAAGTGCATCTATGTCTCTCTAGTCATGTTACATACATGTGTATACAATTAAGATCAAGTGTAATAACCCACACATGGACTAGACATCAAACCTTCATTGATATTCAACCTCACACCACACAAACAACTTCACATCCACTTCACAACCAAAATCCCTCAACCATGTACCACAAAAATACAAGATATGTCTCAACACTTACAAGATGTACCAATGATAAATATCAGATATACCAGCATTGTATTTCTATAGATCTGGAATATACAGTAAATTTTATACAACTAGTAGCCTCTCTATGGAAAATCCTCAAACCCCCATAACTATATCTCATGTAGACAACAATATCCAACTACACATAAGAATAAGACATATGTTTTGAATCCATAGATAGGCTTTTTGTACCTGATCACTGTAGACCTTCCAGGGAGCTTTCTTTTAGACTCTAGAGACCTGACATCTTCATATTCTCAAGATTTCATGGATTTTCCCAACTATACATGCCCTCCTTCACTTCCAGCACACATATGTATGTGATCTATTCCACTGTAGCCCGCGTACACCTAAAAAACTAGGATTTTTTCAGTATTTCAGCAACTCCGAAACTTTTGTTGTCAACCCTTCTTGCTACTAGAGACTTGAGTAAGTTGATATGTATCAATGAGAACCTACAATAAACCTTACACAAAAATAGATATTCAATGTCCTCAATAGGTGCTAATAGGAGACCCTTTCTCTCTTATTTATACTCTCTAATTAGCTTCCTCTAGGGGTTGCCTTCTAACTAACTTAACCCAACTTCCTTCTTTTAGGGCTAACCCACTTCTAACCACTTGTCCACTTACAACCACTATATCCGCAAATATTAAACTCTACACTTCTAGTTGCAACTAAATTATTTTTAATTATTTTCTTATTGCAACAACTTAACCTATGATTAACTCCTAGATTCACCCACTTTGACTAGTAAACTTATTCTAGAAGCTTCTAGAATAAATTGACTTATTTGACCTTCTAGGGCCTTCTAGATAACTCATGAGGGTTCCCCAACTTCACAATTCCATAAATATCTAACCGTGAGTGTTAAGAACCAAATATCAATATAGCATAGAAAAACCTCAGAAAAAGTACTCAACACCTTGAAAAAGAGATAATTTCATATAATAAGCCTCTTCGAGGGGGAAACCTCCTTTTACCCCACTTAAATTTTCAAGTACAAGATGATTCAAAATGAAAATGTCTCCTTGGTATATATAGGAGACTAGGAGGTATAATTACTACTAATGGCCTAAAGCCGACATGAATAAAATAACATTACTAATATAATATGCCCCAATTAAGGGGTATGCTAATTAGGGTAATGAGCCAATATTAGGGCTTAACGTGCCCCTCCTCTTGAGACAAGTGTTTTCTGCAGTGTTTGAGTAACTTTGGATGCTTATTTATAGAAGACTCATCTTCCCAAATTGGAATCTCAAATGTGGTTTCCTCCATTTAATGAGATACTCTGAAATGGATCTATTCCTCATTTGGCAAATTCTTTATTAATGGGTGATGGCTTAGGGCTCCAATATGATTTTCAACTTCCTTGTCAAGTTGGAAATATAGTTTGTTGGGATCTGTCACCCTATAACTTCTTTAAGAAAGCATGAAGCGTGGAAAATTTGGTGTGCTTCTAGTGAAGATCACGAGGTAGCTCAATTGTATGCCGTGAAGATGCAGGTAGCTCCAATTTGTATGCCATAGTACCAATCTTTTGCAACACCTTATAAGGGCCATATTACTTTGGTGATAATTTATTATCCTTCTTGGCTTTCTTGAGGGACATTTGTTTGTATGGTTTTAGTCTTAAAAACACCCAATCCACTACTTCAAAACTTTTTTCACTACGATGTTGATCTGCTTGTTGTTTCATGCGATTCTATGAAAGTTTGAAGTTTGGATTCCTTAACTTTTTCATCTCCTTCATAGATAGGATTTAGTTTGTCCCACATCTCCTTGGTGGATTCACAGTGCATGATTTTAGTAAATATTGATTCATCTACATCATTTTGAATAGCGTTTTTGGCTCTTAAATTATTTTTTGTGAGTTTCTTTCCATCCTTGTCTATTGGAGGAGTAGTTGGTGCTTTGTATCCATCCACCACTTATTTCCAAACATTAAATCCATGTGTCTATCTGTCTGTCTATATTTATTTTTCCATAATGCGTATTTCTCACCATTAAACTGTGGTATCCCAACTCTAGTGTGATCCATGATCTCCTTCCAGTGGTTAAATTGTATCTTTGAAGGAACCTGCTTTGATACCAATTGTTAGATTACTGAGAGGGGGGCNGGGGGGGTGAATCAATAATGAGCAATTTATACCACTTATTAATCCTTTAACCACAATTTATATTCCTTTAATGTATTCAACAATGTTCATTATATCATCATTAATATGTTACTGCATCATATAACATTAATATCTATTAGTGCATAATAACCAATAATAGACACATCCACACAATGCATAGTACACTAGTATTTTAAAAGTAAACTCAATGTGGGAGAAAATCGAGGAATTATTTTCTTATATGTATTTAAGAATTACATTGAAGGAAGCACCAAATTCTAATTCTCCAACTCCAACTGGAAGGAGGCTCAAGCCCCCTAGTTTCTCAGGCTACAACCTGAGGGAAGCTCTAACTCATCGATTCTTTGGATACAACCATTAGGAGGCTACAACCCCCTATGTTATTTGGCTACAACCACCTATTTATCAGGATCCAACCTGAAGGAAGCTCCAACTCCCTGATTATCTAGCACTAAATAGAAGGAGGCTACAACCCCCTTCCCTTGCCTCATCCTGCTGCCTTGAAATATAAGTGTCAAATAGATGATGAAACCATTGCCACATTGTCACTGTGTGATATACCATTGTAAACCTGTACCAATCTATGCCATAACCCGTGATCAAGTTGTACCTATAACCATCATGTACCAACATAAACCAACAGGTACACTAAATGTATATGTTGCAGCTCGTGTACGTAACCAACATGTCTATATTGCATCCTGCGTAGGTCTACGACCTGTGTATACTGCAACCTGCGTACACCTTCATAAATCTATGGTTTTCACCTTTCTGAACCTCAGACTCTTTTTTTCCTCTCGCACATCAACCTGTAACCTGTCACTTTGTTCAATATGTAGTTGTGCCTTATGAATACATCATTATACATATCCCTTAACCAAGTGCATCTATGTATCTCTAGTCATGTTACATACATGTGTATACAATCATGATCAAGTGTAATAACCCACACATGGAATAGACATCAAACCCTCATTGATATGCGGCCTCAGACCACACAAACAACTTCACAACCACTTCATAACCAAAATCCCTCAACCATGTACCACAAAAATAAAAGATATGCCTCAACACTAACAAGATGTACCAATGATAAATATCAGATATACCAGCATTGTATTTCTGTAGATCTAGCTTATACAATAAGTTCCATATAGCCAATCGCCTCTCTAGGGAAAATCCTCAAACCCCCATAACCATATATCATGTAGACAACAATATCCAACTACACATAATAATAAGACATACATTTTGAATATGTAGATAGATTTGTTGTACCTGATCACTGTAGGCCTTCTTGGAATCTTGCTTTCAGACTCTAGAGACCTGGCATCTTCATCTTCTCAAGATTTCATGGCCTTTCCCAACTGTATGTGTCCTCCTTAACTATGATACCACGTACGTATGCAACCTCTTCCACTGCATCCTGCATACACCTAAAAAAATAGGGGTTTTTCAGTATTTCTACAACTCCAAAACATTTGCCATCAACCCTTCTTGCTACTACAAACTTGCGTAACTTCAGAGGTATCAATGAGTACTTGCAATAAACCTTAAACAATAATAGATATTCAATGTGGTCAATAGGTGCTAACAGGAGACCCTTTCTCTCTTATTTATACTATCCAAGTAGCTTCCTCTAGGGGTTACCTTCTAACTAACTTAACCCAACTTCCTTCTTTAGGGATAACCCACTTCTAACCACTTATCCACTTACAACCACTTTATCCACAAATAGTAAACTCTCCACTTCTAGTTACAACTAAATTATTTTTAATTATTTCTTATTGCAACAACTTAACCCATGATTAACTCCTAGTTTCACCCACTTTGACTAGTAAACTTATTCTAGGATCTTCTAGAATAAATTAATTTCTTTGACTTCTAGGGGCTTCTAGATAACTCGTGAGGGTTACTCAACTTCACAAGGACATAACTCTCTAACCATGAGGAATTATGTGGTGTTCCACGTATCACCGTAAATGGAATGACATGTAATATCCATCTAGAGTAGTCTTACCTACATATTCAATGATCTTCATGCATTTATACCTCAAGCAAACTCGGTTCCCTTACCCATACGTTTGTTCTACCAAAATTCACTACTAAACTTCACCAAGGGTTGACATCAATGAAAACCAACTATCCAAACCAACTACCCATTAATATAAACCAACTCTCCAATAGGGAAAACATTCTCTAGTGGTGAATGGCCCAATCATAGTCTTTCTCTTGATGAGGAGTGGATAGACTTGAGGTTCTCTCACATTGCCTACTCTAAGATGAAGTTGATCTGGATTTATGAGAGGAACTAAATGAATAAAATACTAAATAAAATAACATAGAGATACAAAGAACAACAACAAATATCCAGTGAACAATAACTTCTATTGAATAAATAAAATAGGTTGAAACTGTAAAATTGCAGAACTGAAAATAACTTGCTCGAATGGTGGTAGCTATCTCGGAGAAGAGATGTGGCTGATATTTTCATTCATCTGAGAATAATGATTAAAATGAGGCTCCAAAGGCATTTTTAACATTACTCATGAATTCCAAAACACTAGACATCCAAAAATCTAACCCTAGGAGATGGAACGCCTAATGGTATGTGGGCCCCGATGGGTAAGTTAGTACCTCAACTTCCCTGGGTCATGAATTTTGCATACGACCTATGTTTTAGACGTGTGATAGCCTGTTGGAAAGGTATTTTCGGGAACTACACATTATTCCATCAAAATTTGACTATGTCTACAATTTGACTGTGGAAATCCAAAAAAAACATTGTTTAGGACCCAAAACGGTCCAGGAAGTACAAAAATATGTACTGACATGAAAAACTCCTAAATAAGCAAGTTGGATTAGGTGGGAGGCCACCAATATCCACTTAGAATATGTGTAGGGATTCAAACATTCCCAGAAGTATAGAACTTGCAATTACAAAGAATTAGAGAAGAACGTGTTGAACTAAAAATTGTTAAGAGGAGCTAGTTGGAATAGGTGGGTGGCCACCAATATCCACCTGGATTAGTCCTACTCCCTTAGGAAGCAATGGTCTCCATTGTGTTGATTTCCCCCATCAGATGAGGAAATTTATGTTGAATTTGGCTCTGGGTGAGCCACTTGCCTTGGTGCAGGAGCTGCCCTTCCTTGACAATCCGATAAAGTTGGATCCTCTGTTGGCGAGTTCCCTTGACTAGTGTGTCCACTATCTGATTAGTGGATGCCTATTCCATGCAGTTAAGGTTGATCTCTGTTGGTGTCAACTCTTTTGTGATCTCCAAGGTGTCCAATAATGGTGGAAAATATGGTCGGAGGAGGTCCACATTGAACATTGGGTGAAAACCAAGAAAGGGGGGAGTGTTGAGCTCAAACGAATTGTCACCCATAGCCTGTGTGATAGTATAAGTCCCATAGAAAACTGGATGGAGCTTCTGATGTGGCCCTGTAAGGCGTTCTTTCTACAAATGTAACTAGACCTTGTCTCCCACCTAAACCTTGTGCAATTCCTGGTGTTGATCATGTCACTACTTGTACTTAACATTGGCTTTCTGAAAAATCTCATGGACTTTTGGTAGATGTTTTGAATCTTCTCAATGAATTTGGTGGCTTTGTCGGCCTCAAACTAAACATGGGAAGATTTTATCTATTTGGTTGCAGTATGTGCACAATCATCTGATTGACGACCTTTGTTTGTCCATTGGTTTGAGGGTGGAAGGCAGTGGATTTAGTGATCTTGACGTCCAACAGTGACCAGAGACTCGACCAAAATGTGTTGAGGAAACTACTCTCTCGATCAGAGATGATGGTCTATGTTATCCCAAAATGGACCCACAGTCGTTCGAAGAAGAGCTTGGAAGTATCTGTTGTTGTGATGCTCTTATTGCAGGCTATGAGAATGGTCATCTTCGAAAACCAAAAAACCACCACAAATACGCAATCATTGCCTTGCTTGGTGGATGGAAGGCCTCTCGGGATTAGGAAGAGGGATGTATAATCCTTGTTTATTGATGGTTGGCTTGGAAATGGCACAGGCAGTGCAAGATCTAATATACTTACTCACGTCCTGTCAAAGTTTTGTCCAATAAAAATGTTTCTATAGAACGACCACAGTTTTCTCCGCACCAAAATGTCATGCCATTCGACTATAGTGAGCCTCCCAAATCAACTTTGCATGTTGACTTGCAGGAACATAGAGATGTCCCAAATGGCATAACAATCCATCCTGAATGTGAAAATCGATGACATTCGCACATGTACCCATGAGATGATAAGTGGTGGCAAAGTCAGGATGTCGTTGTTAAAGTTGGGGCCACTCATATGCCTCATTCCCACAGGAATGGAGCATGGTAGTGAGTGAAACCACGGGAAGTCAACTGAGGCAGTCAATGACATGATTTGTGCTCCGTGTATTATAATTTATGTTGATATGGAATTGTTGCAGGTATGTGGAACACTTTTGATGGCGGTCGTTCTGCAACTTCCCTTGTGTTTGTATGAACTACAGAGGCTTGTGATCAGTGTGGATGATTGTCTCCTTTCCCAGAATGTAATGTTTCCATTAACAACATGCTTTCACAATGAAATACATTTCCTTGTCATAGGTGGGGTATTTTTGGAAGGTATCTGAGAGTTTCTCACTATGGTATGCTACTGGTTGACCGTGTTGAGTGAGAACTTTGCCTACAACATAGTCGGTTGCATCAGTCTCAATATCAAACGGTTCTTGCAGATCAAGTAAGGAGAGTACTGGAGCTGAGCACAAGTGGTGCTTCATATCTTAAAATTTTCATTATAGTGCCTTCCCCCATGCAAAATTTACCCTGCCACCACCCTTGGTCACTTTGTTGAGGGCCCATGCAATATGGGAGAATCCAACATGAACCGTCGATAGAAGTTGGCAAGTCCCAAGAATCTTTGAAGCTCGATTAGTGTGTTCGGGACTAGCCAATCATGGATGAATTGGATCTTAGTTGGATCCACATGTACTCCATGCTCATCAACAATGTAGCCCAAGTATTGGACCCTGTTCATGCCAAAGGATAATTTTTCCAAGTTGGCATATAGCTTGTGTTTCTGCAAAGTGCTCAAAACCTATTGAATATGTTGCATGTGATCCTCCGAAGTTATATTGAAGACGAATATGTCATCTAGATATACCACCACAAAAGAGTTGGTGAAGGTTCTCAATACATCATCCATCAACCTCATGAAAGTGGCTAGTGCATTTGTTAAGCCAAAGGGCATGGGCAACCATTTGAAGAGAACTTCTTTAGATTTGAAAGATTTTTTCCATGCATCCGTCGGTTTGATGGTAACCTGGTGGTAGCCATACTTTAGGTCAATCTTGTTGAATATATTCCCCCCCTTTAGTTGGTCAAGAAGGTCATTAATTCAGGGAATTAGGTATTGGTTCCTGACTGTGATTTTGTTTAATGATTTTTAATCAATGCAGAGTTGCCATATCCCTTCTTTCTTCTACACCAGTAAAATCGGGCTTCTGCAAGGGGAGGAGCTAGTTTTGATGTGCCCCTTTTGACTTGGTAGTGTGTCGGTACTCTGGTGGGTGATGAGAAGATTTCTCTGTACTCTTCCACAATCTCGTGCACTTAATTCTACTGCAAATATAGGCTTTGTGTAGAGGCCCCAGATGTGGCGACGACCTTATGATTACTGTGAGCATGGATCACAAAGAAGATGAACTTCCCGGTCTATGAAATGATCTTACTGCATTGCTTAGTAGAGAGTAAAGAAATAGCGGTAGGTGGTGCTACCTCTGTTATCTTGTACGATTGTATACCCAAAGTAATAATAACAATGCTGGGTCTAGACTCATACACAACATGTCGCTTCCAAAAATATGGTTGTCCTAAAAGAATATCACAAACTTCAAGGGGATAAATATCACACAATACCTTTTATTTGAAGGGCTTGATGTCGTAGGGCAGACGACACTGTTGGATGACGTGGAGATCTCTTCCTTGGTGAAGCCACCCGATGGTGTAGGGATGTGGTTGTAGTACCATCAACAAGTATATCTGCTTGACGACCTATACTGAGATCATATTCTTCTGACTACCTATATTGACAATGAAATGAAGCAAATCCCCCTTTGTAGATTTTAACCTTGTACAATATTTTACTGCAAACATATTTTCAATAAAAGAAGAGAAAAGATACAATAGAAAATACACACATTACACAAAGATTTTTCCCTTGGAAACCCAAACTGGGAAAACCAACATATTCTATATCCATTCATAGTGATACATTATTTACAATATAATATACATATAGGAGCCAGTGGCATCCAAAACTCTAACCCAATGACCTAGATTAGTCAACAACCCTAATTCCTTAACTGAAAATAGAAAACCATCGGAAAAAACTATGTTCTGAAAAACCTCCCAACAATGGACATGTAAATCGAGGAGACATGAAAAATGAGGCAAAAATGTGATATGCTTCCCAAGGAAAAAAAATTCTTGGGGGCGTTTCCCCTAAATGCCTGTGCATGGGGGGTTATCGCTCCACTACGGGCCTAATGCAACGTAGAAGGCACTACAACAATTCATGTAAAGAATATAACACATACCCAATATTCTCCCACTTGTTGTTTTCTTTCCACACAGGAGGTTACAGGGTTACATAGTCAATAATCTAGGCCAACAATGGCCATGGATCCTCTACACCAAGAGAACTTCTCAGTGCTCGCATATTTTGTTAATGAATCTGCAACATTCTTCAAAGTGTCCACTTTCATCAACAACACTTTCTTTTCTTCAACTATGTCTCTCACAAAGTGATATTGAATATCAATATGCTTTCTCTTTGAATGATAAGTTAGGTTCTTCGCCAGAAAAATTGCACTTTGACTATCACAATATATCCTTACAGCTTGTTGTACCAACCCAATACCTGAACACAATATTTGTAACCATACTGCTTCCTTACTTGCATGAGTGGTTGTGCCATTTATTCAACTTATGTAGTTAAAAGTGCCACTACAACATGTATTTTTCTCATCCAACTAATTTCTCCTCCAAACAGGTTAAACACATACCCACTTGTAGATATCCTACGATCCATATCTCTAGCCCAGTCTACATCCACAAATCCATTTATATCCAACACTTTTTCCAATCTTGGTCTTCCTTGGTAGCACAATCCATAGCTAGCAGTGCCACTCAAATACCTAAAAACCTTTTTTACTGTTGTCCAATGCTCCTTCTCTGGTTTTGACATATACCTTCTCAAAACTCCCACTGCATGTGCAATATCCGATCTAGTACAAACCATTGCATACATTAAACTGACAATTGGACTTGCATATGGAACATGATACATGGACTCCTCCTCTTCTTCTGTCTTGGGACACTGATCTGCAGATAGCTCTACACCAACAGGAATAGGGACCTTGACCGGTTTACATTCCTGCATATTAAACCTCTGCAATATTGTCTCGACATATTTTCTCTGATTTAACCAAATTTTCCTCTTTTTCCGATCTCTTTTAATTCCATGCCCAAAATTAAATTTGAAGCATCGAGATCCTTCATGTCAAATTTAGAGGAAAACTGAGTTTTCACATCCTGTATAATCTCCTTGTTGTTTCCTATCAACAACATATCATCCACATACAAGATCAAATAAATAAAATGATCACCAGTTAATTTAAAATACGCATAGTGATCCCCTTTGATTCTTGTGAAGCCAAGTCCCAGCACATAAGTATCAAATTTTTGATACCACATCCTTGGTGATTTTTTTAAACCATACAAAGACTTTTTCATCTTGCATACCAACTCCTTCTTTCCCCTCACAACAAACACTTATGGATTCTTCATATAGATTTCTTCTTCGAGATCCCCATGTAGGCATGTTGTCTTCACATCCATCTGTTCTACTTCAAAATCAAATGCAGCAGCAACAACTAATAGAAATCTTATAGAAGTTAACTTGGAAACAGGAGAAAAAATATCACCAAAATAAATTCCCTCAACTTGGGAATAACCCTTTGCTACTAACCGAGCTTTGTATTTCTCCACTTTTCCTTCTGCATTCAACTTATTTTTAAATACTCATTTGCTCCCAATGGGATTTCTTCCATTCGGCAACTCCACTAGATCCCAAGCCTCATTATTATCCAAGGCTGCCATTTCTTCATCCATGGTATTTTTCGAAAGCTTTCCATCCTCTGAATCCACTGCCTCCCTGACAGTTCTAGGATCATCATTAGTAATAGATAAAGAAAATTTTGAATGGAAATCAGATGAATTATACCTTTCTGGTAGCCTTTTTCTCGAACCGATCTCCTCAATACTGGAGTATGATGATCTTCTTCTTCTTATTCTTGTTCTTCTGTAGAGTATGATTCATCATCCTTTAAATCAAACTCTATTTTCTCTGGTTCTTCCTTACTTGGTAGGACTTCCTGTTTAACAACATCCTTCATTTCTCTAAATACCACATCTCGACTATACACTACCTTCTTAGTTTCTGGGTTCCAAATCTTATAACCTTTGAGACCATATTTATACCCAATAAAGATACACTTTTTAGCCTTCTTATCTAGCTTACTCATGTTTTCCTTTGGAACATGAACATAGGCATCACAACCAATTACCTTGAGATGTGTGAGATAAGGTTTTTTACTAGTCAGTACCTCTTGCGGAGTCTTGTCATCTAGCGCTAATGAGGGTGATCTGTTGACTAGGTAACATGCAATACCCACTGCCTCTGCCTAGAATTCTTTCCCTAAACCGACACCACTAATCATTCACCTTGATTTTCCATCAACATCTTGTTCATCCTTTCTGCAACTCCATTCTTCTAAAGTGTATATGGAGTAGTATTCTACCTTTCTATACTGCACTTCTTACAAAATTCTTCAAATTTATTCCTGCAAAACTCTTCGCCATTATCTATCCTCAACACCTTAATTGTTTTCTTTGTTTGATTCTCAACAAGAGCCTTAAACTCTTTAAACCTTTCAAAGACTTTATATTTATTCCTAAGGAAATATATCCAAGTATTTCTTGAGAAGTCATCTATACATGAGACATAGTACACATATTTTCCCAATGATGGAACCGAAACAGGTCCAAACACATCACTGTGAACTTTGCTTCCCATATACAATGTTCACATACATCAAAATCCAGAGAGAAGTTACACATACCTTCAACCATACCTTTATCATGTAGTAGTCGAAGACCCTTCTCTCCAATATTCCCCAGTATTTGATGCCACAACATAACCTTTTCTTTAGAGACTGTAAGAGTTCTTTATTCTTCAATTCCAATATCAAGAACAATGGAACTATTACACCCATCACTAATAGTGTTTCCTTCCAGCTTATACAGATTTCCAAACCAAACTCCCTTCACCAATATCATTTCTCCTCAAACCATCCTGCATGTTTCCTTTTCAAATATTGTTTTTACCCCTACATTGTCCATTTTTATTACATAAATCAAATTTGTGGCTAATCCTAAGATGTGTAGAACACCAAGTGTTGAGGAAAATATATGAATTATCTTACTCAAGCATTTTTTAATCATTCCTGGCTAAGACAAGATAGTCGAGAATATCACCCTATGTTTATAGCCTCAAAAAGTATTTCCCAATACACAAGTATTAATTACAAGGGCTTAGGATGATTTTTAAAATGAAAAGATTGTTGAAAAATATGAAATTTTTATATAATTTTATGAAAATATACAGATTACAGAAAGTAAATGTGGAGATTAAAATCAAAAGTAACCAAGTCACAGATACACACAAATGAGACAGAATAACAATCGCTTTATTTCATTCCAAGAAATCAAAGTATCTTTCTCTTTAAAAAATCCTTATGACATCATGGACCAAAGTCAAATTTAGATATCCCGGATGAAAACCATACAAAAGGAATCTAACAAGAAGTAAAAACTGAAATTTAAAATCTGGATCAACTTGCCACAGACTACTACTAATTTGACTATGCACAATATCCTTTATCAGTTATGAAACTTAATCCATAAACATACAAGTATACACAGACTATCAAAGATAGATCAACACCTCTCAAACAAGCATCTGAATGATATGGTTCAGCTTTGAACCTTGATGTCTACAATAGGACCCTATTGTCAAAAAGAGAATTAGGCCTTTAATGAACTCAAGAACGAATGAAAACTGAACTATCTCATGAAAACAAAAAAGAAAACCTTAGTGTTGCTTTCTCCTTCTATTCTCCCTTTGTTCTTCCTTCTCATTTGGATTTTATGCATTCCAAATTAGTTGAAGTAGTTCAACTACTTCATTTAGTTAAGTTAATTAAACTTAACTGATTTTAGTTTAGGGAAGTAGTAATAATAATAATAGTTAAGGGTCTTTATTTAATAATAACTAAGTAGGTGGGACCCCTTGTGACTCCCTTTTTTATTCTTTACAAAAATAAACATAATTAGATAACCATTTAAACACATGCCTCCTTGTAGATCCCATAAATATTTCCCAAAATTTGAATATTAAATATCAGAAATAATTCAAATCATATCCAAAACATGTACTAACCACATTATCCCAAAAAATAGCTTGTTGTCCAAAACTTTCTGTAGACCATTGTTTTTAACAACTCAATCATAACACATAAATTAAAATCGATATTTGCCACTTTGAGAGGGAGTCATTCTTCTATCATTGATGTCCCCTTTGGAATTCCCAGAATTAGCCTTAGGTTGATTCGAACCTTGAGGCTTAATCTCACTAATAACATGGGAACAATCATCCCTCAAGTGCATACGAGAGGACATTGATTTTGATGAGTCATTTGAAGGAGATGAGGGGAAGGAAACATCTTTACCTTTGTCTTGTACATGAGGAACATTAGTTTTAAGACATTTTCTAGCATGAGAGGACTGAACAGGTGAATGTAAAGGGGCAATTTGAACATTAGCATTTATAGGTGGAGGAGGAGGAGGTAATGACAAGTTGGGCCATCCACGATGGTAGGACACTGCCAGATGGACAATCTCCTGCCATCCATAATTTTCGGGAACTTCTGGTTGCATGGATACATAAGGAGGCATAGGAATACCAGGGATATTTTGAGGCTAGAAGGGAGGACTCTCTGGTCTAGGCTGAACTATCCCTTGCCCAATCCAATTAAAGAACCCAACTTGAAAAGGCTGGTTCAAGTCCTGAGGTTCAACATCAAAATGAATTGAGAATCTAGGCCTTCTAGGCCCTATTTTCCATTTACTTCTACCTTTGTTGTTTCTTCCATGTATGTCTCTGCTGAAGAAACTCATCCTGTATGTAGTAATTCATTAGTAACTAACCCTTAACAGACCATACATGACACTATGTTTATATGAAACAACACTTGGTTCAGAAATTGACATAAGACCTATGCAATTCAATCCATAATAAATTATTTAATAATTGAAAAGTGAGCATGGGGTGAAATAGGGTTCATGGGACATCTGGAGGGATTGTAATGAGCGAAAAAGTGCTAGCATGACAAGGAATAAAACATGGATACTGCTCAACAATTCATTAAATAACTAATTGTGCAATCAATACCAAAAAAATCTGTTGCCACCTATTTTTGTGTCATATCTTTTACCACTGTCATACAGAGTTTTAAATTTATTTTATAGAACAGGGCGTGTAAAAATTAAATTGGGATCGTGAGGGGGGTATAATGAGCGAAAAATTGATAGTATGAGAGGGAATAATACAGATATTGTTCATAAAAAAATAAATTAAATCAAACAACAACCATAAATCTATTCATACCCACAATCCAATAAGCATCCACTTTAAAACCAAAATCGTTTAATTGTCCTTTAATTGCATACATAATGCTTGTTGACTTCAAAATAAAAGACAATTCATATGCCCAGAATACTTCAATTATAGCAGCCTTCACATCTTATACAATATCTATGCAATATCATAATCACATCATTGCCAATTTCATAATAACATTATAACCCTTCGAACCACAGTCTTCCATGCTCCAATGCTAACCCTTTTACTTTTTAAAACAAAATATAATATGCATAGTGATTCCAAACATCCATATCCAATATTCATTCCTTGAAATCAAATAATAATAGACCCAATATTAACCACCAACAGTCGACTTTCCATCATTGTTTGACATAATTCACTGCATTAAAACTCATAATTGGGCCTCGATTCAATCACACACAGCTCTTCAACAATATAATCGACACAAATCTTGATTCTACAATAGAATTTAACCAATAACATGCAACTATGAGCCTGATTTTTTTGAAAATCGAACATGTATAGACTTCCTTTAAAAGAATTACCCAACAATTGACAAAGACAAAAAGTGTCTGAGGAGAAACATAAACAAGTTGAGCTCAGCAGAACCAAGCCATGCTCAATAGAAACAAAACCAATTAGTGATCGATAGACCAAAACCAAGTCATTATCAACAAACCAGGCACACATAGGTGTCTCTTTTATTATTGACAGGATTAAAACGAGGCTAAGATCATGTTTAGGGTTTGACACAGCAATGGAGGTAAGAGAAAATAGCTTGACCAAATGAAAAAGATCCCTGGGGATGTTGAGAAGTTGTTCCCTTAAAAATTTATTGCAGAGAGGTAACAAGAGATGGCTCAATCAAGAAAGAGACTTCAAAAACATAGATCACTCGTGCCCTTCTTTTTAAAACAAGTTATCACAGAGAAGAAACCACAGGTAATCAAGAATAGTCTTGGAGGAGCAGAGAGCCCGTGCTATTTTAAAATCACCACAGTTTCTTAACCTATAACCCAAAAAATTGACAGTGAGGGTTACCAAAGCATGACATCCAGCCACTCCAATGGAGACGAGAGGAAGCGAACACTCAGAATATTGTGAGGAGAATGCTCGAACACAACTCGTTGAAGAACCCAATCATAAACGAACTTCCATTTAAAATTTTGGGTGATGCCCAAGACCCAATTGTGCCATTCGTTCAACAACAATGATAGTCAAGGAAATGTCGAGACAAACGATAGCTCAGGGTTCGTCTAGAATAAGGAAAGATAACTTCAACTCTTAACAATTAGATTACAACCGGATGAACGAAAGATAACATTGTTCGAGACAAAAAGGAATGACAACATTTAACACTAAGACTGTTGTAAAACCCACACACCAAACCCAAAGCTTATTACACCATTATCACAATTTTCCATAAAGGACCAGAGTAAAACCCCAAGCTGACCAACATGTTTTAAACCAATAACCAATGCACAGGCTACGCACAACAATAAAATATATTCTTTTATTTTAAAACGCCAACATTCCATAGTATTCACAGAAGAAACCATAAGCACAACACTGATACACAGTCAAAACTTAAGAAAAACATAGAGCTCATGCAATCCTGAGCCAAAAAATTGATTCATAATACAAAGGGACCATCATGGATGGAAAATAAAGGAGCCATACCTGGAAAAATTCGCTTGAGGGAAGAGTTGGACTATATTTTCCTTTCACAAACAGAAATCCCAGAGCTTCCACAACCACCAGAGTCGAAAAACAAAATGCAATTATCACTAGGGTGATGGACTCGAGGGTGGTTTGGAGTGACGTGCAGTAAATGCATGTTTCTTCCTTCCCCAACCCTATTTAATTCAACGTATGAGCCAACCCATACACCATAATTGTTGGATTAGTGAGAGGGGGGGGTGAATCAGTAATAACAAACCCATACACCATAATTGTTGGATTAGTGAGAGTAAAGAACTGCACATAATATAATCCTATCCAAATAATCCAAGTGTCATATCAATGTAGGCTCATATCCTACAATGAGTAATAAGAAAATGAACAATCACACACATACACAAGACACTGTTTTTACGTGGAAACCCAAATCGAGAAAACCACGAAATGCTTTATCTTTATATGTCTTGAATAATTACATTCATTGAAGCACCAACTTCCTTTGTTTTCCGGGTGCCTGTAAATCGGAAGGAGGCTCCAAACCCCTAGTTTCTCGCTACAACCCTGTGGAAGCTCCAACTCCCCAATTCTTTGGCTACAACCGTAAGGAGACTACAACCCCTATGTTCTCTAGCTACAACTGGCAGGAGGATCCAACACTTGTTCCGTTCTGGCTCCAACCACCTGGAAATAGAAGTAGAATGATGGAACCGATCAATACACATTATCATTGTGAGATATACCACTGTAAACATGTACCAATAAACCCCGAATCCAGCATCAACCATGCATCAACATGTAATCAACTGTACTCATAAACAAGTGCATCAACTATGTACCAACTCTATACCAAACAATCAGAATCAACTGCACTCATAAACATCGCAAACTAACCATGTAACACCAAGTATGTTCAACTGTGTCAAGTTCTACTAATATGTACCAATATCATCAACTATATACCTCATGTGGCTGTAATAACTCATATCAACTACTTGTCTCAACTGCACTCCAACCTTGTACCTTCAACCAAAAATCCCTATAAATTTTACTCATCCAAATATTATTTGTAACTCAGAATAGACCTGGTCTATATGATCACATACCCTCTAACCTTCCTTAATTTTAAATAACAAGAGACTAGCATTTTCATCAAATGTTTCACCACAAGACTAGTTTTGGATTGAATAACAACACTAACTCGAAATAATCATAACTTTGTACCTGTAATGAATAAAGATATGAAACTGATACACAATGTTCTTCAATGTTTTATGCAATTCCTCCGTGTTTCACTACTTGGAACCTAAAAGGAGTTATGGAAAAATGACACACCTTTGGTCAATTTTGTCTTATTCCTAGAGGACTCAGAGCACCAACATGGAATATTTTTGAATTTATATGAAACTATTAAAACATAATTATATAATTGTACTCTTAACCGAAAAAATGTCTTACTAAATTTGGATCTGTTAAGAATAAGTTATGACGCTTTTACCCTAAACACATGTTTTGACTAGTTTTAGGACTAGCCACAAACCCTATTTTCCACCGAGTGTAACTACAAAAATAAAATGACCAACAATAAGATGAATTTTTACCACACATACTTGGATATGCTTCCTCAATTGAATAGAAATCATGGTCTGAATCATTCTAGAAACCTACCATTATGAAATGGTGGAGATGACCCTAAAACATACCTTAGAAAGCATCATCAAAAGAATTTTATCTTCCTTTGAATTGTATCTTCTTTTCTTCACTTTCCCCATAAATTCCATTAGATATATTTCCTTTATTTAATTCTAGAAACCTATAGTATTCAACATTCTGCTTTTCTTTTTAAATGAGAGAGCCTTTGACTTTATTTATACCCGAGTAGCTTCCTGTTTAAAAACATATTTTAGGTCACCTTGCCCACTTTCCCTATTTTAGGGTTAATCCACTTCAATTTCTCCATTAAATTTCATTGAATTAATTTATTTTGTATTCACTTTGAATTATAGTACACTCATCACTTCACTTTATTATTTACCTTTTAAAATCTCTTTAAACCACTTTGACTACTTTGACCTTTTGGGGCTTCTAGATGACACATGAGGGTACTCCAACTTCACAAATCCATACATCCTCAACCATAAGGATCCACACGACATTCCACCTACCATCAGAAATGGAATGACATGTACCATCCATATAGAATAGTATTACCTGAAAAATATATCAAAACTCATACCGTTATCCATCAAAATGAACTTGGGTCCATTACCCAAACCTGGTTCTCCAACTCTCTCATGGCCATAACTCTAACCAGAGGTATGCTATGTGACGCCTCCACATACCACTTAAAAATGGAATGAAATAAATATCCATATAGGATGTTTTACCTAAAAAATTCGATCGCATTTATTTCTATTATTCCACAAATAAGCATTGGTTCTAACCATACTTCTAGGGATCCCAATCCCCAGCATCTCTCCCATGAGGGATTTCACCCAAGGGGACCACTTTGGAGTTCATCCATTTGTACTTATTATCAACCATGACAAGACAATAACAATGAGTCATATTTACATCAAACAATCTTGGGTCCATTACCCAACCTTTGTGCTGGCTATTTATTTTCTATGGGTTGATATCATTGACAACCAACCTTAATCAACAACTTCCCTTTGGTACTGATGGAAAACACTCCATGAAATACTAAAATTATATCAGTCATGCCCCCTTTGAACCACATGTCTTTGTCCCTTCAAGACTGATAAATATTTCTCCCTTTTCCATCAATGGCAAAGGTCTTTCCATCCGGGTTTCTCCCCTGGACTGAATCATTCCTCTATGGTGCTTCCTCATGTAAATCTAAGACATATAAGATAATAATCGGAAGCATTCATTTGAGTAGAAATAAATCCAAGTCTCTCATGAATATATTCAGTTGATTCTCAAATGAAGTGGTTTTGTGAAGATGATTGCCACTTGTTCTTTTGTGCCCACATACTCAACTCTCGATGTTCTTTTCTCGCAACCCAGTCAATGAAAGTGATAATTTTCATTGGAATGTGCTTCGGCCTTGGAGTGCATCATCGGTTCTTCGAGATATCGATGGAACTTGTATTATCACAAATAGATTGGAATGGTCTCATCAAACTCAACCTATATATATGTCGAAGTTTGTTTCATCCAAAGAACATGTACAAATATGATGTTGTTGTAAATATACCTACCGGGTTGTAGATAAAGATACTGATGTTTGTTTCTTGTTTAACCATGATACCAAACACTCACCAAGTAGAACGTTGCTCCAATCGTGCTCTGGCCGGTCATCAATGGACCATGGGATTCCCGTGGAGGAATGGAAATGGACGGATGGATGGATGGAAGGACGGATGGAATGGAATGGACGGAGGAAGGGATGGATGGAGGACTGGAATGGATGGAATGGAAGGAATGGACGGACGGATGGAATGGACGGAAAGGAGGATGGATGGATGGAATGGAATGGATGGATGGACCCGGAAGGATGGAATGGAGGAATGGAAATGGAATGGAGGACGGTGGATGATGGATGGATGGATCGGATGGATGGATGGAGGATGGACGGAAGGATGGACGGAGGAATGGAATGGAGGAAGGAGGAAGGAAAGGATGGATGGACGGATGGATGAAGGAAGGATGGAACGTGGATGGATGGAAAGGAGGCCGGATGGATGATGATGGATGGATGGACGTGGATGGATGGATGGACGGATGGAATGGAATGGATGGAAGGATGGATGGATGGAAGGATGGAAGATCGGAAGGACGGAAGTGTGGATGGAGGAAGGAGGATGGATGGATGGATGGATGGAGGGATGGAAATGGATGGAGTGGATGGATGGACGGATGGAGCCGGACGGAATGGAAGGAATGGATGGATGGCCGGAATGGATGGACGGATGGAAAGCAATTTTAAGGTGGCTACAACCACTGGCCCTGCCTTCGCCCAACCGGGCTAATTAGAAGTAGAATTATGGAACCACTGTCACACTATCACCGTGGAGAAATACCAAGCAAACCTGTACCAATAAAACCTAAACCATGCATCAACCTCACTCTCAACCGGATAATCAACCTCACTATAAACAAGTGCACTGGCATGCACCAACATGTACCAAACACCAGATGTAACCTCATTTATAAAAGTGAAACCAACTATGTACCAAGTATGTACCACCATGTGTCAAGTAATTATCAACTATGACTCATCAATATGTACCAACATCATCAACTATACACCTCATGTATGTGCCAACTCATCAACTACTTGTCTCAACCATGTACTCAACTTGTACCTCAACCAAAATCCCTCATCAATTTCATCATCCAAATATGATTTGTAACTCTATAATAGACTTGGTGTATATGATCACATACCTTCAAACCTTCCTTAACTTTAACAACAAGAGACTAGCATTTTCATCAAACGTTTCTTTAGTCTCAGAAGACTAGTTTTGGATTAGTCAACAACCCTAACTTGAAATAATCATAACTTTGTACATGTAATGAATAAAGATCTGAAACTGATACACAATTTTATTCAGTGTGTTTTATGCAATTCCTCCATATTTAACTACTTGGAACCTCTCAGAAAAGGAGTTATGGCAAAAATGGCACACCTTTCTAAATTCTGGCTTATTCTAGAGAGCGACCTTGTAGAGCGTGCCCCGCACTGAATATTTGTTGAATTGATATGAAACTATTACAAAGCATATTAAATATTGTAATCTAATCAACACATTTGGTATTACTAAATTTGGATCTGTTATGAATAATTTATGACGTCTTTACCCGAAACACTTGTTTTTGATTAGTTTCGGGACTAGCCACAAACCCTATTTTCCATGGAGTGTAACTCCAAAAATACAATGACCCACATGCTGAATTTTTTACCACGGATACTTGGATATGTTTCCTCAATCGCATAGAAATTTCATGGTCTGAATCATTCTAGAAACAAATTTATTGTAAAAATGGTGAGATGACTTGAAACAAAAACATACCTTAGAAAGCATCATCAAAAGAATTTATCCTTCCTTGAATTCCGGCCTTCTTTTCTTCACTTTCCTCAGAAATTAGGCTTAGACATCCTTTGGTTACCTAAAACACCTATAGGTATTAAATATGCTCAAGTGTGTCTTAAATGAGAGAGCCTTTCCTCTTATTTATACTCTCCAAGTAGCTTCCTTAAAAACATATTCTAGGTCACTTTGCCCACTTTCCTTATTTTAGGGTTAACCCACTTCTAATTTCTCCATTAAATTTATTATTGAAATAATTTATTTTGTATTCACTTTGAATTATAGTACACTCATTACTTCACTTTATCATTTACCTTCTAAAATCTCTTAAACCACTTTGACTACTTTGACCTTTTGGGGCTTCTAGATGACATATGAGGGACCTCCAACTTTGTAAGGCCATGACTCTCGAACCGTGAGGAGTTATGTGATGTTTCACATACCACCAGAAATGTAATGACATGTACTATCCATATAGAATAGTATTACATGAAAATATATCAAAACTCATACCGTTATCCATCAAACAAACTTGGGTCCATTACCCAAACCTGGGTTCTCCAACTTCTCATGGCCATAACTCTCTAACCGTGAGGATTTATGTGACATTCCACATACCATAGGAAATGGAAGAACAAGAACTATCCATATAGGATAGTTTTACTGACAAATTCACTGGCTTTCATCTCATTATTCCACAAATAATCATGGGTTCTCTAACCATACTTCTAGGATAACTCAATTCGCAAAGCGTCTTCCTGTGAGGGCTTTCACCATAAGGGGACCACTTTGGAGTTCATCCATTTATACTTATTAGAAACCATGACAATACAATAACGAGTCATCTTTACATCAAAAAATCTTGGGTCCATTACCCAACCTTTGTGCTACAGGGCTTTCTTCAAGGGTTGACATCAATGACAACCAACCTTAATCAACAATAACATCAATCATTAATTCAAATAACAATCCATTTCTATATCCATTACATAGTGCGCCACATTAAGTCGTGTCAAAAAATTTAACAACAACCATATGCTACAACATTATCATATATGCTTCAAATGTAATCCTTTAATCAAGCGCATAATTCTAGAAGCTAGGTCTATCACCCTTGATTTGTCACCATTGTAATAACCTTAGGACTTATTCATAGATTTTTTCTTTTTGTTTTTTTGTTCAAGCTCCCATATCATCTTTTGCATGAAATCATGTATAAGATCATTAATCAATATTTAATGCATAACATAACACATGTAAAAAAATAGTTCTTATATCCATAGCATTGTCATGTATTGTGAGTGACCATAAACACCATCTATCAATAACACATCAAACAACCATGTTGTGATAATGAATGAAACCATGACTTGAATCATCAACTGCAGAAAACTGTGTAGGAATCATTATAATAGCAACAAACATATAAGCATAACACATCCATCATAGTGCCATTAGTCTACAAGGGGGTCCCACCTACTAGTTAATTATTATTATTATAAATAAATAATAGAGCTTAGCAATCATTTGTGAGAAGTATTCATCGTTGTGATTTTAAGCATCAACACTAGGTAGTGTTCTAATCCTTCCATATATGAGCCTCAACTTGACTTTTCCTCGTCCTATAATTATGGTTGTCGAGTCATCACCCAGGAAAACATTACCTCCATCATAACTTTCATATTCATAGAACCACTCCCTATGGGGATTCATATGAAAGGATGCACCTGAGTCAGTCAACCACTCCTTGTGATCTACATGTGTGCTTGAAGAATCCAAGTACAAATCCCGGCCTTCTTCCTTGGAGGTCTTTTCTTTTTTAGAAGGACCTTCCTCATATCCCTTCTTTTATTCAACTTTGGATCTACACTGCTTCTTGTAGTGCCCTTCTTTTCCACATCTCCAACATACCTTTACAAACTTTTCAGGAGATTCAGATCTCCCACTTGAGGGCTTAGATCTATTTATTTCTTGGGAGTGTCCTCCTGCAAATAATGCATATGTGTTATGTCCTTCCATGATCTTCCATCTCATCTCCTCCTACAACAAGGATGAGACCACTTCATCAAACTTTAAGTAAATTGTATTAATACCTATGGCCACAACCATACTATCGCACGAGTCTGGTAAAGAGCACAGTAAACTTAAACACTTATATTCATCTGAAATTTTAATCTCAATAGATACTAACTGACTTACCAAAGTATTGAAGGCGTTCAAATGCTCTATCACCGAGTCTCCATCTCTCATCCTCAGGTTATACAACCTCACTCTCAAGAATATTTTATTTACTAGGGAGTTAGAATGATATAAATTCCCCAATTTATCCCATAAATCCATGGTTGTAGCTTCCTCTCACACATTCAGTAATATTGAATTTGAGAGACATAGTCGGATTGTGCTCTTCGCCTTTCGATCCAACTTTTTCCAGTCATCTGTTGAAGTTCTTGTAGGTGCAGTACCTAGATCCATTGATCTTTGTCCACCAACAGATTTTCCATATTGAGCCTCCACGACTCAAAACTTTTCCCATTAAACTTCTCGATCTCCATTTTTGAATTGCTCTCCATTTCTCTTCACCTGGAAAATCAATACCACAGATCTCCCACTGTAATAAGGCTTATCACAATCCTTAGCCAAACCCTTAACCATAAAGGCGCCCCCCTAAAGCCAACAAAGATCTGATACCAAATGTATATTTTAACCTTGTACAATATTTTACTGCAAACATATTTTCAATAAAAGAACAAAAAATATACAATGGAAAATACACACATTAGACAGATATTTTTCCCCTGGACACCCAAACCAGGAAAACCAACATATTCTATATTCATTCATAGTGATACATTGTTTACAATACAATATACATAGGATCCAACGACATCCAAAACCCTAACCCAATGACCTATATTAGTCAACAACCTTAATTCCATAACCATAAATAGAAAACCATTGGAAAAAGCCATGTTCCAAAATACCTCCCAACAATGGACACATAAATCAAGGCGACATGAAAAACGAGGTAAAATTGTGACACGTTTATTGAGGAAAAAAAATTCTCAG
>SNQJ01S0010029.1:28760-40497 GCA_010110895.2 Picea sitchensis | reverse complement strand
CAAGATTATCAAAGGTAAAGAATCGTCAAAAACCTTTGATTGTATTATTTCAAAATGTGATCTTGAAAACATTTCAAGTGAAGATAACACAAAGGAAGATCTCAAAAGCATTTCAAATGAAGCTAAATAATCTCCAAAGACTCTTGATTGCAATGATTCAAAATGTGATGATGTTGAATTCTTATGAAGTGAAGAAGAAGATATAGAAACAATTTGTGTAAAGTTTGATGGTAGTTATCCCGTGGAAAGAATAGAAGAATATCCATTAGAACTTCAAAAAGAAGTTGAAGAGGGTTTATATAGACATAGCAGTGATCATTATTATACACACTATAACTATCTTTTAGATAACACTGAGAAGTTTCATAGGAGGAATCAAAGGCACATCTTGAAGTTAAAGGGAATGCTCAAATAACAAGAAGAGAGAAATAAAACTAAATTAGAAGAAAAGGAAGAAGATTTCACAAGACTAAAAAATAAAAAAGAAGATATGAAGGTAGATGATGAGATTAGCAAAAGTATTTAAACTATTGTCCATCTCAAGACCCAAATTGAAGAACCCAAGAGGGTAGAGGAACTATTGAAGAATCAAAGTAATGAAAAGGAAGAGTCATGTGATAAGTTAGAAGATGAAGTTGTTGACCTTAGAAAGAAGGTAGAGAATTCAAACAAATTCTTGAATAGCTCACAAATCTTGAATGAGATCTTGGAAAGTCAAAGATCTCCATATGATAAATCAGGTCTTGGATACAAAGAAGAAGCTACACATGCTGAAGAAAGCATATCAAAGGAGCATGAGGTAAGTCAATCAAAGGATGAAGGCAATGTTGCAAATCAACCATCCACACAAGGAAAAGAAAATTTCAAAAGAATAAAGAAAGGAAGACATCAAGAAGCTATCTTCAGGACACCAAAGCTAAGGTATGAAAGTATTTTTCATGGGCATTATTATTCATGTAATGAATATGGTCACAAATATTTTGAATGTAGAGCTTATGAAAGGAGATATAATGGAAGATTTTATAACACCATAAGGTGTTGGAGATGTGATCAAGTAGGACACATTGTTGTTCATTGTAACACCATGAGATGCTACAGTTGTAGTGGATTTGGCCACAAATCCCATAATTGTTGGAACACAAGAAGAAATTCCATGATGAGGACTTCACATAGCATTTCTAGAAGAAGGAATGAAGTAAGGAAGGGAGACATCTTTGAAAACATGGATGCTCAGAGCTCAAGTTCTGAGAAATAGGGACACCTTCAGAAGTGGGTGAAGAAGACTGAGCAACAAGAGAAGAATGGAAGCATTAAGGGAATCTATAGAAATTCATCTACTAAAGCATACGCGGGTGACAATGGTATCAGTCGCATACATACGCGAGTTGTTGTGCATCAGGCCACGTATATGTGGTAAATCCTTGGGAAAAAGGAAATGCACATGGGTTGCAGCTTGATGTGATGGTATAACACTCTGTTGCAAGGTCTGACATCATTTGTTGCAGGTTCTAACACTGTTTGTTGCATGTTTTCATGATTCTATATTGGATTAACTAATGTGATGATAAAAATAATGAAAAGCCATCTTGGATGCATGGCACTAACCCATGAGTATGGATTGAGGAATTTTATGTTGAAGAACAATGTTATTTATGATAGTAAAGTTATGGCACCTTGGTTATGTGATATATCTTGAGATATCATTGATCTAATGAAGAATACTACTAGTACATGTGTTGTTGGATGCTTAGTATTTGTTGTAGTGAATGGAGGATTGATGATGATCTATTGGTGTACATGGATGGTACATATTTTGAGTTTCATTGATATATATTATGATGTATTATTGGAAGATTACTTGTTGGAAAACTTTATGCATGCAATTGGCATATGGATGGGATACATATTGGGACATGTAGTTGGTGAGTTGATGAGGTGATCATGTTGTACATCATTGATGATCTATAGTTGATGCATGATTGGTAGAGGCACCTACTAGCAGTTTGATTGGCACATATTTTATGGAGGATTTGGCATACTTTCTTGGTACAAGTAGTGATACATGTTGATGTACATGTTTGGTAGATGTTTGGATGATGAGTACTTGGCTAAAAGTACATCATTGGTATTACTTGATTAGTATATATTTTGGTACATGAGGAATTTGATGATTGAGGCACTTGGTTCATGGTAGAGACATATCATGAGTGATATGACACTTGTTTGGGATGTTGGTAGATGCACATGGTTGGCATATTGGTGGATGCACATGGTTGTCATATTGGTAGGTGCACATGTTGACATGTTGTTAGAGGCATATGGTTGATACATTCCATGGATGATATATTTTGGCACATTGTATGATGTTGATGGACATGGTTGATGTACATGGGTGTTGTGCATGGTGGGCACATTTTGGTACATGATGTAGTTGGTTGATATTTTTCTCATGATTCTCTATTTTATTATATCTTTTGTTTCATGATGTATGGTATGGCACAAGTTTGATGCATGGACAGTTCCAAGGATCGTCATTGAAACAGAAGTTGATCTATGATCCAGTTGAGCAGTAGCAATTGCATGTTGATCATATTGCAGAAGAGATAGGGGGAGTCATTATTGAGCATGATTCTAGGAGTAGATATTTATCAGATGCATAGCTAGAAAAGAGCCCTATATTTGAAGAAAGAACACAAAGGCATAATTCCAAGGGGAGCGATGGTCACAGGGGGAGTATGAGCAATGTATCTTCAGCATTGCATCAGAGTGATATCATTTGTTCAAAAGGGGAGAGATTATTCATAGGAAGGTCAAAGGCATTCAAGAAGGGGGAGCATCCCCAAGAGGAGAATGGCCCTTTGCCATTGATGTCAAAGGGGGAGAGATGGTCACATTGATGTGATTGATTTTTCGTAATGGGGAGAGATAGTCATATTGATATGATTGATGACTATTGATGTAGAGCATGCCTTGTCTACATGTTGACATCAATGATTGGTGTTGACATCAATGTTGGTATTTCCATCAATGCCAAAGGGGTAGATTGTTGGATCATGTTGTCATTGATTCCAATGATTTGATTGATTGATGGCAAGTGATTGATTGATGTCAAGTGATTGATTGATGTTTTATGAACAAGGTATATGTATTGTCCTTGATGATAATGATAGATGTCAAGTGGAAACCAATCAATGAAGATGGATCAATAAGTTATCATTGATATGATGCATAGATAAAGATGGATCAATTAGTTGTCATAGATATATGATGAATATGGATTCATTTTCATATGATGCATAGATTTTTTTATGTAAAGATGACTCATTATTTTTCGTTTCATGGTTGATAAGAAGTACAAATGGATGAACTCCAAAGAGGTCCCCTTATGGTGAAATCCCTCATGGGAAGACACTTTGTGGTTGAGAGAACCCATGATTGTATGTGGAATAATGAGATGAAGATAAGTGATTTTGTTGGTGAAACTATCCTAGATGGATAGTGCTTGTCATGCCATTTCCGGTGGTATGTGGAATGTCACATAACTCCTCACAGTTGAGATTTATGGCCCTACGAAGTTGAAGGACCCCCATATGATGGCTTGAAGCCCCATAAGGTCAAAGAAGTCAAAGTTCTTGAAAAGAAGAAATTATTATTTAAATGATAAAGCGAAGTGACAAAATCAAGAAGGATTATTTAAATATTAAAGTAAGGTGACAAAATTGAGGAGGAATATTTAAATGATCAAGTAACGGAGAACTTTATATTTATGGAAAGTGATTAACCCTAATATGAGGAAAATAGGTTAAGTGACCTAGAAATGGGTTAAGTGACCTAGAATTGGGTTAAGTGATCGAGAAGATGAAGAGTATAAATAAGAGGCTAGGGTCTCTTGTGAAAATCACATTTTAGAAGAACATTTTGGGAGTATTTCTTGTGTATCTTTTGTGAGTATCTCTTGAGCATAATTGAAGATCTATTCTGAGAAAGAGAGCGTGAGGAGGATCTCATAGACGCATCAAAGTTTCGGCAATGTATGAGATCTTGACGAAAAAAGTTTCGGAGCTTCATAAACCCTAGTTTTTGAGGTATGTGTGGGTTGTAATGGACTAGGATGCGTACATACACAGGATGTATGAGGACAGGGTGCGTACAGTGGATAAAATATTGGAGATTTTTGTTTGAGTTGATGATTGGTTGTTGAAGAATGAAGCAGGTTCCAGATCTGCATTCTATAAACTCGTATCTGTCACTGAGACTCTGGTATGGTTACATTATTGTCTTGATGGATATTATTTCTTGTTGTGTTGTGAATGCTTAGGGCATTCTTGGTATGGCTGCTATGATGTGATTTATGTTGGCTGATGGAGTGAGCAATACTCTTATGATTCAGTGGTGATATGATTGCTATGGTATACTAGTTTCTTATACATGATTGAGTTAGCATTCATATTGATTGGTTGTGGAGCATGAGTAGACTATTGGAGATCTTGGATGTGTTGTGACTAGTTGTGGATCAGATTGGATAGTGAGAGATAGAAGAGAATGTGATTGCAGGTTGCAGAGGATATGAGTATGTGAAGCAAAGAGAAACCCTAGTTGCTCAGAAGTATACACATGTTGCATTGTAGACTGGTCGTGTACATACACGTGATATAGTGAGCCAAGGCATGTACACACGTGGGTTGCACTACTGACAGGTCACATACCTGTGACAGATTGATATCTGTGGAGGATTGTTGCCTCATCTCAGTTGGTGTTGAGGATGTAAGATGAGTCTTTCATATAGAGCTAGTGCTCGTGTAGAGTTGTAATCTATTCAGTTGTTGTTGATAAACCCCAAGGATTGTAGTCCGTAATAAAAATAAAAATGTACATACATCTTGTGTTCTTTCTGTTCCTTGTGGTGATGACTTATTGATGATATATGTTGTTGATATATGCTGGTGATATATGTTCACATCTAACTAGTTACAAATGACATCAATGAGCAATGAGTAAATGTTGAAAGCTAACTAATGAGTTTTGTGAAGAGGGAAGTTTTTGAGAAAGAGCCCCACACTCATTCACCCCCCCTCTAAGTGTGGTAGGTGTGTCCAACATGAATAAGGACATCCACATCTTTGTGGCATAATGTGACCTTTTTCAATGGCACAAGGGAGAAGAAGTGAAACCTCCAATGAGCTACAACCTTTACCCATTCCACCAACTGTATGGGATGACATTTCTATGAATTTCATTGTGGGGTTACCCAAATCCAACAATAAGTCCATCATAATGGTTTTGGTTGATTTCCTTTCCAAATATGCTCATTTTTGTGCTCTACAACACCCCTTTAAATCCTCCATGGTATCTGAAGTATTCATGAATAATATCTTTAAACTCCACAGTACGGTGCAATTTATTTTGATGAACCTTAACCCCACTTTCACTAGAAATTTATGGAAAGAGTTGTTTCATCTCCAAGGCACTCAATTGAATCTTAGAATTTCCTATCACCCTCATATTGATGGTTATATTGATGCTCTCGACAATTTCTTGGAAGCATATTTGAATGCTTTACTTTAGAATGACAATTCCAATGGGTTTAGTGGTTACCTCTAGAAAAATAGTGGTACAATACAAATTCTCACGGTGCCACTTGAATGAATCTCTTTGAAGTTGTCTATGTAAAAAATCCCCCATCATGTCTATCCTACTTACTCGAAGACTCTAAGGTGTAGGAAGTAGACAAAACCCTCACAACTCGGGTTGACATTCTCATCACTCTCAAGGATAATTTGGTATTGGATCAAAATAAGATGAAGCCATATGTTGATCAACATCATTTCAAACACAATTTTGAAGAAGATATTTAGATGTTCCATTGTTTTAATTCTTATAAGAAGGCCTCCCTCAAATACAACCAAAACTAGAAGCTTTCTCCCAATTTTTATGGCCCCTATAACGTCCTCAAATGTATTGGGATAGTGGCTTATGAATTGGAACTTTTGAGCTACTCTAAAATGGACACCTTTTTCCAGTAGTTTCCTTGAAAAATATCTTGTATGTTGATCTCGCTATACTTGTCACCAATCCAATACAAAATATGAAACCTGCACACATAGAAAAAACAACCTTTCTCACCGAAATTGGTTATAAAGAAAGCATGGAAACAACTAACTTTAACTAACTTATCATGCAAGTTAATTCACAAATCCATATATAAATTGAAATCAATAATCAAAGAAGAACAATTGCATGTGGGGGGGGAGATATTCATTTTATTATTAATAACAACATATTACAAATGTACATGATATTATGTTGTTGACACCTTTTGTAATACTCGTCTGGGTTCCTCTGATCTTGGGCCACTAGGGAAATTTTTTTCACTTTGACTCCTTACCAAGAAAAGGATTGAGAAAATTGAGAAGTTTAAACCTCAAATACAAAGGAATAATCCATAACTTGGAAACTAGGTTTTCTAGGGAAAGAAGGTCATAAAAGATCATATTTACAATCACCTATAAATACTCCAACATGAGGGTGCCAATGTGGCAATTTCCCATTCTCCAACATTAGTCCTCATCTTAGAGTTTTGTTAATTGGTTGAGGTAGTTGGTAACATGTAACATCCCCAATTTTAATCTCCATGAATTATAATGTAACTATATAAATGTGAATTAGGTTGGTGAGTCAATGTGTTGGGGCAAAGAGCCTGTATTGATTTAATGTGGTTGGGGGTTGAATAGTATATTATGTGCATTGAAATAATGAATTAAAATTATAATCATTGGCCATGATACGAAAGGGATGAAGAACGATGGGGGATATGATTCCATAAGAGAGAGAGGTCCAAGGGGGATTTTATTCATGGGTATTAATCCAACTGACATTCCTGAAATTATTATCACTGTGTATAAACCTTCTATTTGTTGTTGAGTGTTCCCAAAGTCGAACATTGAATTCATGTAAGAGGGTGGGTGTGAGAAGTCACATCCCATATTTATTGGAGAGCATGGACATGAGTAAAATCATCTTGGGGGAAGAGTGTAATTCAAGAAAGCAAGCAAAGTGAGAAAATTCATATGGGCATAGGATGACAAAATTATCCAATTCACATTTTTCCATGGAGAGCATTTTTTACATGCAAGTTTTGAGAAGCAAGAGGAGAGATGAATGCTCGGAAGAGAACCAATCATGCTATTCTTGGAGGCATCCATTATTAGGTTGTGTTTATGCTAGAAAAGTGGTCGGTGTGCCTATAAATATGGGTTGTAATTATGTAGTGTGTTTCATGTCGAGGAAATGGATCAAGAGCCTTATGAAGGATGTTGTGAGCACTCTTGAGGTGGCTGAGAGTTATTAGAGTCCCCAGCTAAGATATTTCCAGCCAACTTATTGAACCGGAAACCCCAATAAACAAATGGTACATATTGAGGGATTGTGAGCAATGAAGGGGGTACATTCCTTGGGTTGTGAAGGTTGTGGGGAAGAGAGTTGAAGGATTGGAACTATTGTGGGAGTAAAACCTGGGCGTTGGGTTGTTGAGTGTGGAGAATGGATAACCAAGAGGATCGGATCTCTTTGTGGACTCATAGCCTTAGCTCAGGGGTGGCGTGTTGTTGAGAGAAAATGAACAGTGATGCCTATGGTTCGGAGGTTCACCCCCCATATGCAGCCAATTGATTAATTATTAACAAATAAGTTTTATGTTGTGTTTTAATATTTATTCCACTTTGCAAATGGTTTATATGCATGTTGTGTTTTTTTTTGTTCTTACTGGATGCATTCTTGTTTTTAATATGTTTTATTATATGCATTCAGAATTATGGTATTAGTCAAATGATTAAATCTATGTGTGATATGTAGCTAATAAGTTGCAGGGAATCATTAAGTAGAAAGTATAAATTTTAAGTGTATTTTTTGTTCGTAATGTTCCTCGATTGGACTGGGGTGTGTTACATTATGGTATCATAGCTTTTGGTTCAAACATTGGGCTTGTATGGGCCAAGAACCAATGTGAATTTGGTAAAATTCATTATTACATATTTCAATATATGATGAATATGGGGGAAAATAGTGAAAAATCATAGCGAAATCCCCAAATTTGTGACCAATTTGAGTTTTAAATTCCTAAGTGTTGTCGAAGAGATGATCTGGGGTGTGAATCTACAGGTTGTAGAGCTAAATTTTACCTAGAAGGTCGAAACTTTACATTATAATGACAGTTGAAGGAGATGGGAGAGTTCGATTAATCGACGGCCAAGATCATGGTTGATTTTGAGATCAACGACCCAGATTCATCATGAATTGATTAAGAAATCATAAGCTTTTCATAGTTTTGCAAAAAAAAAAGAATCAACGACCATGATCTATTTTTGGTGTTTTTCAAAAGGAAGAAGATTGATAGCCAGGATTCATCTTCGTAGATTGGTGAAGTTAGAGAATTGATGGTCGAGATTCATTTTTGAAGGTTTGGAAAATGGATCAAATTGATGGTCGAGATTCATCGACAGAGTTTGGAAAAGTTAAAGAATCGATGATTAAGATCATTTTGAATAGGATATCGATGACCTAGATTCATATGGGATTTGGTCGAAAAATTATAAGTTTTGGAGTTCTCTAAGAGAAATCGTCAATGGCCTACAGTCAGATCGACAAGATTTGTGAAGGGTTTTATTTTTCCAACATAAATCGTCAATGATCGATGATCGGATCGATGAGTTTGTCAAAGAGTTTTTTTTGGCCAAAGGAAATCCTTGATCATCAATGGTCGATGATCATGGATCGACAAAAAATGGTGGAAGGTTTCATGTGTGCAAAGGAAACGATCGATTGACAATGGTCAATGATCAAGGGTTGACAAATTTAGTAAGGTGTTCAATTCTTCCAAGAGAAATTGTCGATTGTTGATAAAGGGAAGAGGAGGAGGATGTGTCTTGCCATGTCAACATCCATGTGTCATGCCACATCAGCATCCACATGTCATGTAACATTAGCTAGAGTTTCATGTCATCATTCACAAGTCATGTCATGTCATCATATATGTGTCATGCCACATCACCATAGTTTCCATGTCAGTCAAGAGATGGTTGATTGTTGATTATCGAGATTCAACGAATTTTGTAAAAAGTTGGTTGCTAAGATAATTCATCAATGGATTATCGAGGTTCAATGAGATTAGTGGGAAAAGGTTTGTTTTCCAAGATAAATGGTTGATGGTTGGGGTTTGAGGAAATCAATGAGCAAAGTTTGATTTACCAAATAAATATTCGATCGTTGATTGTCGATGTGGCGTTTGAATATCAAAGGTTCAAATTGCTTCGAGTTGGAAATCGATAGTGAAAATTCATTTGCGGAACTGGGGAAGGTTTAGTGGATCAATGACTTAGATTTCTCCTAATTTTGAGATCAATAGAATATATTAAAAGATCATTATAATAGTAAAACAACCAATTTTCTATGAAATTTTATGATTTTAAAGGTCTTCAACTTGCAGGGGTTTTTTGTGGCCCTAAATAACGTTTTTAGGAGTTCAAATTTTTGAAACTGTAAGTGTCAAAGGCACCACATAGAGTTTTTGCATCTTAAATAAAATAAGTCAGGGTGATCTTTCCAACAAGCTATCTCGGATGAAAAATGGAGCTCGTAGGAGGAATTTACAGCTGGAACAGTTAAGGGTATATTTTCGGTACAAGTTTACTTCCGGAGGGCATAACTCCTCAGTTCAAAGTCGGTTTGGGGCATAGGAGAAATCCATGGTAAGGTCATGAACCATAAAAGTCAACTTTGGATCCAAATTTGGAATTTGGGTACATAAAAATGTGCAGGAAGAGAAAGAAGGCACTTGTAGCATACATGGTTAAAAATGTAAAACAATCAAAAATTTATGTGGGCCATAACTAACAGTCCAGAGACCGGTTAAGGGTGAAACTTTGACAGATTGTTTATAAGTTAGTCATGGACATACCCAATTGAGATTGTATCAAAATCCCAAAGGAGTTGGTGTAGGGATGCATGGGAAGGGATAAAATTGCTAAGCCGGGAGAAACTCTAAAGGGGAAAAGTTGTCATTTCTAGATTGTTGCAGATTTTGACTAGAGCATTAGTTTCACAATTTACCTCTGTAAGTGGCAAAATTTGGTGTTTGATATTATTCTCACTAGGGAGAAAATTTCAGAAAATGGGTAAATTGGAAATATTCAATTGCCTATAACTTTTTGCTCAGTGCTTAGAATTGAGCAAGAAAGTAGTTTGTAGAAAAATGTTGGATAGGAGAATCCAGATATCCACTCATAATTTAGTTTAGAGCCAAATAATTCTCGATTAATTAGAAGGAAGTTTTTTGGTGGACTGGAAGGACACCATTGAGTATAAATGGAAACATTTCAGGAAGCCATAACTTTTGGCTCATAAATAAGATTAAAGCATGAGTACGGTCATTGGAAAGGTAATATCGATGAAAACATGACATAAGTTCTAATTTCTCCAAGGGAGCATCGGGTCCCTCCCTAAAGTTGTAGGAAAAAGTGGAATTTGATTCCATGAACCATGTAACTACTCAATGTGAATATTTTTCCAAATAATGTCAAAATTTTGGAGAAACTTTCCTAGGTTATAGAGGTAAGTACTATATGTGATTTTTGGGTAAGGAAGAGTATTGAAACTCACGATGGTTCCTATGCATGAGTATAGAGTCACATTTGAAGTGCAATATATTGGAAAAATAAAAAGAGGATGAGTTTATTAATAGGGAATTGTTAATAAGTCGAGGAGCACTACAACAAAGAGTGTTGTGTGAAGGGATTGCTAACAAGAGGATGAGATTCCATAAATGAGGATTGTGTGGGTGTATTATAGATTAATCCCAGGGTCCATAGGACATGGAAGCGGGTCAAGCTTATGAAGTTTACTAAAGCATCAAATAGAGACAGAGGAAATTGCATGGATACAAAGAAGGTGATGCAAGGTTGACAAAGGACTCAGGAAGAGAAAAGAAATATTAGTATTTAGCTACTACAAAGTCTGAATGGATTTCAAAGGGGAATCAACAGATATTGTCACATGAGACATGAATCCTATACGTGAATAATGTCACTAATGGGAATAAAATGGAAAGGAAATACTTCATAGCCATGAAGGTAGAAATATAATGATGGATGAAGAGATTGCCACCAAAGAAAAGAAAGGAACTTGGGGATGATGAGTGACTCATGGGAATATTGAGTCATGTCTTAGAGAAGGCATAAGAATCACTGAAAAATTATTCCTAGTCGATAATGAATGCCTCATTGTCTAAAAAGTATCCAGAGTAAGAAATCCACTTATGTTATCAGAGTACACAGTGGAAGCATGGTGTATGTACAAGGAAAATCAAGGGGTAAAATAATAAAGGTTATTCATTGAGAGTGCCAATAAGGAATATAACATCCCATTGGGAGTAGAGAAGTCCTAAGTGGATATGATATGGATTCACAGGAATTACTCAATGGATTAAGGGAAATTGTTCAAATAAAAATGAGAAAGCCAATGGACAACTAGAGATAATGACAAAGAATGTCATGTTGTTGATGGTTAAGATGGGTTGAAAATACTCTAGTATCAAGGTGATGGAATGAGATGAATTACATCATTCCAATATTCTAAAAGGTTCTAGAAATGTAAGGATTGGAACATGATCACCCAAGTGAAAGTAGTGGCCAATAAGGCATATTGGCTAGAAGTGAAAGTGACCAAGTGGAGCTTGACTAGAAGG
>SNQJ01S0010029.1:0-21962 GCA_010110895.2 Picea sitchensis | reverse complement strand
CTGGTAGCTTATCTATGAGAAGAGATGTGGCTGCTACTCGCATCCGTGAGAAGATGATTACAATGAGGCTCTAGAGGCCTTTTTACAATAGAAGAGAATGCCAAAATTCATAGACATCCAAAAACCTAACCCTAGGAGATGAAGCACCAAAAGTCATGTGGGCCCCGTTTGGGCAAGTTAGTACATCAACTTCCCGGGGTCGTAACTTTTGCATACGATCTCCATTTTAAGCGTGTGATAGCTCGTTGGAAAGGTATCATCGAGGAGATTCATTTTGGGGGCTCAATTATGCCTTTGAATATAATTGAGAACCTCGATATCAAAAAACCTTCATTTAGGCCTTCAAAATGGCCCCGAAAGTTAAAACCTGCTAAAAATAGTAAATTGCCAAAATTGCCAGAAAATTGTTTTGAGCCAGTCGGAAAAGGTGGGTGGCCACCAATATCCACCTGGATCAGGATTTTCACCATGAATACTTGGAATTGATACCATTTTATGCTTTATTGTTGGTATTATTGACCAGACTTGTGATTAAGGGGGGGATTGTTAGCCTATGGCTTACCTTTACCAATCACTAAGTCTAAATTGTCACCTATATTTGTATTATTCGTTTAGGATATTAGTAATATATCCTCAAGTGATGACTAATGAGTTAGTTAAGATTGTCTAGCCTAGTCATCATGCATGATTTTAGGATCTAGAGAAAATATCTCTATGAGGTGGCATCACCCATTGTATTATAAATATGTAACATTGGAGTGAATAATTTATGTGTTGGCTAGTGAGCCTTTTCCGCCATATTGTTATTCTTCTCTATATTTTATCAATTCACACATCCAAATACAAATTGAAATCAATAATCAAAGATGAACAATTGCATCGGGGGGGAGATTCATTTTATTATTAATAACAACATATTACAAATGTACCCGATATTTCGTTGTTGACACCTTTTGTAATCCTCGTTTGGGTTCCTCCGATCTTGGGCCACTTAGGACAACTTCTAGACTTTGAATCCTTACCAAGAAAAGAATTGAGAAAAATGAGAAGTTTAAACCTCAAATCCAAAGGAATAATCCATAACTAATAAACTAGGGTTTCTAGGGAAAAAGGTCATAAAAGATCATATTTACAATCACCTATAAATACTACAACATGAGGGTGCCATTGTGGCAGTTGCCCATTCTCCAACATTAGTCCTCATCTTATAGTTTTGTGAATTGGTTGAGGTAGTTGGAAGTTGGTAACATGTAACATCCCCGGTTTTAAACCCTGTGAATTATAATGTAATTGTATAAATGTGAATTAGGATGGTGACCCGATGTGTTTGACAAAGTGCATGTATTGATTTAATGTGGTAGAGGGTCGAATTGTATATTATGTGCATTGAAATAATGAATAAAGATGATAATTATTGGTCGCAATACGAAATGGATGAAGATTGATGGGGGGTTATGATTCCACAAGAGAGAGGCCCAAGGGAGATTTTATTAATGGGTTCCAAACCACATTCCTGGAATCATTATAATTGTGTATAAACCTTCTATTTTTTGTTTAATGTTCCCAAAACCAATCCTTGAATTCATGTAAGAGGGTGGTGTTGGTTGTGGAGCCTGATTATCTTCTTGTTTCCTAGGTCTTTGTTTTCAATTGTGTTTATACCCCATGAATACTGTACACCACGGAATATTGTACACCCCTCCATGTGGGGGGGTTGCAGGGAGGGATTTCCCCCCCTGTAGAGTCTGGGGGGCTCATCCCCCTGGCTAGGGGGTTTGGGGGTGAAGCCCTCAAAGGAAAAATTGCCTTGTAAATGTATATTGTAATTTCATAGTAAATATGGACCATTCATTATAAGGTCGTATATCTGACGAAAGAAATTATGTTAGGGTTTTTTCCCCTAGAAGGAAACCCTCTTTTATGGGGGAATTGTATTGAGGTTGTGTATTATTGAGAATATTGTATTTTGAGAGAGGAGATTGTGAGAGAAAGAAGAGGAAGTTTCAATGGGTGTGTTGTAGGTTGTATCCCTTCATTTGTTGGATAATAAAAAGGAAGGACCTGGCAATTTCTTTGGTGGACGTAGCCCACACTCAGTGAACCACGTATATATGTGTCTCTATTGAATTGTGTATCTTCTATGTTTTATTTCCACATTTGTTTTTATTTTATTGCTCTGCGATCCTTTTTTTCCAACAACTGGTATTAGAGCGAAAGGTAACTCACAGAAAAAGATGGTTCTTGTTTCTAGTGGGAGCACTGGCAGAAGATGGAAAGTTTAGGGTCAATAAATTTAACGGCCAAAAATACTAGTTATGGAAGATGCAAATGGAAGATAATTTATATCAGAAGGATCTATTCCTACCATTGGGTGGAATATCAAAGAAACCTATGGCCATGAAGGATGAATAATGGGAGGTTCTTGAGAGAAAGGAACTAGGAAAGAAACAGTTGAGCCTGGCAGTGTCGGTGGCTTTCAATATTTCGAAAGAAAAGACAACGAAGGAGTTGATGGATGCATTGGCTAAACTGTATGAAAAACCCTCGGCATCCAATAAGGTATTTCTAATGAAGATATTATTTAATATGAATATTTTAGAAGGTGGGTCTGTTGCAAATCATTTAAATGAATTTAATATGGTTACTAATCAGCTAAGTTCTATAAAAGTGGACTTTGATGATGAGGTCAGGGCTCTTCTAATATTTTTCTCATTGCTAGAAAGTTGGAATGGCTTGGTCATGGTTGTAAGTAACTTTGTCTCTGGTTCAAACACTTTAAAATTTGATGATGTTGTTGGTGTTATCCTTAGTGAGGAAATGTGACAGAAAAGCACAGGTAAGACATCAGGCAATGCATTGAACATGGAGAACAGGGGAAGACAAAAGGATAGAGGAAAGGGCCCAGGGAACCGCAGGAATTCTAGGAAGGGCATATCCAAATCCATACTGGGAAAGATAGAGTGTTGTTGGGAAGAAAGGACATCTAAAGAAAGACTGCAGAGCTACAAAGAAACAAAGGGATGAACAGCATGAGAAAAATTGGGAAGCAAATGTAACAGGTGATGCGTTACAATATGATTTTATTCTTTTTGTAGATAATATTTCTGAGTCTTGGGTACTAGATTTAGGGGATTCATTTCATGCCACACCTCATAGGAAACATTTTCTATATTATGTTCAAGGTGATTTTGGACAGGTTCATTTGGGTGATGATGCACAATGCAAAATTGTTGGAATGGGAAAGATAAAAATAAAACAAAGGAATGGAAACTAGTGGTTGTTGAAAGAGGTAAGACATGTTCCAGATCTAAGGGAAAATCTAATTTCAACAGAGAAGTTGGCAAGTGAAGGTTGTATATCCCTATTTACAGATAAGGTGTGGAAGGTCACCAAAGGATCATTCGTGATAGAAAAAGGAGAGAAGGTTGGTACATTGTATTTATGTATTGGTAATATTGATTCTTCTATCTCTTTAGATTCTACAGAAGTGGATACAACACTGTGGCATCATAGGCTTGGACACATGAGTGAGGAGTGGATGCAGATGATTCACAAAATAAATTTGTTTCCAGATCTTAAACAAATTTATTTGGATTTTTGTGAGCATTATGTTTATGGAAAATAGAAGAGAGTCATATTTCTCAGAGTTGGAAAAGGAAAGAAGAGTGAAAGGTTAAAGCTTGTGCATATAGATGTATGGGGACCATGTCAGGTATCATCTCTTGGTGTCTCTCATTATTATGTTACTTTTATTGATGATGCAACTAGAAAAACTTGGGTTTATTGCATTCGACAAAAATCTGATGTTTTTTATACTTTTAAGAAATGGAAATCTTTGGTTGAGAATGAGACAAGAAAAAGGTTGAAGTGTCTCATATTAGATAATGGAGGTGAAAATTGAAGCAAAGAGTTTGATGATTACTGTTCATACCATGGGATTCATAGAGAGAAGACAGTTCCAGGAACACCACAAGAAAATGGTGTGTCAGAAAGGATGAATAAGACAATCATGGAGCGTGCAAGGAGTATGAGATTGCATGTTGGTTTGCCCTTACATTTATGAGAAGATGTTGTAGAAATTGTTGTTTACTTAATAAACAGAGGACCTTCAAGCTCTTTGGATGGTGGAATTCCATAGGAGGCATGGACAAGTAAAAAGGTAAACTATTCTTTTTTATGGACTTTTGGTTGTGAAGCATTTTTCCATATTGATAAAGAAAATAGAACAACGTTTGAGGAAAAATCCAAGAAGTGTACCTTTATTGGATACGATGTTAACGATTTTGGTCATTGCTTATGGGATTATGAAAATCACAAAATCATTAGGAGTAGATATGTCATATTCAATGAGAAGGTCATGTATAAAGATCAGTTGCAGGGAAAGAAATGGGAAAAATAAAAACCATAATACATAGTGTTTGATGAGATCACTGAAAAAGAAATTCCAAAGGTACCATAAAATCAAAATGTACAACAACAAGAGCAGCAGGTACCTCAAACCCCTACAAGTGTTGTTAGAAGATCTACCAGGTTAAGTAGACCCCCTGAACGATACTCTCCTTCATTGTATTATTTATTGTTGATTGATTCTGGTGATCCAGAATGTTATGAAGAGGCAATGAAGGTAGACACTAAAAAGAAGTGGTAGAAACGCATGAAAGAGGAAATGGATTCCTTGGTAAATAACCAGACTTGGGACTTGGTTTAGTTTCCTGCAGGAAAAATATCATTTTAGAATAAATGGGTTTACAAGTTGAAGGAAGAAGATAGAGGGAAAAAGTGATACAAGGTTGGACTTGTTGTTATTGGATTAATCGGTAGGTGCGGACACTAATAGATCTGCCTAGATCCACCTGGATCTAGAACAAAGCAAGACAGGACATGACTCTTTCCCTAGGTTTTGACCATTGAATTAACTAGGAGACAAGAACAAATAACATACCTTATTATCGCTTCCTATGGTATTTTTTGCTCCCACTTCGCTCCAGTGCTCTCGTGCAGTCAAGACCAAGACAACACAAACCAACCAAAGTGAAGATAGCACAATCTATTCAACAGTCAACCTATGTGTATGATCAAGGAATTACACAATAAAGTGGAAATAGCTTTATGGGAAAGGGACATGCCACTGTATTATATTAATTGAAAGTAAAGATTACAACCTGAGCCTTGATGTCGCAAACTTCCTTTCGATGGCTCTTGGCTCCGACACACACACTTGCTCAATATTTGCATGAAGAAGATCAACTCCTTTTGATAGACTTGTTGGAGTCTCCAAGCTGCTGTTCAAACTCAATCCTTCACACAATTCTTTCACCAATTCTCCAATGAATCTTTCTTAACCTTTTCCATGAGAATTCCCTCAATATATAGGAGNCTATGTGTATGATCAAGGAATTACACAATAAAGTGGAAATAGCTTTATGGGAAAGGGACATGCCACTGTATTATATTAATTGAAAGTAAAGATTACAACCTGAGCCTTGATGTCGCAAACTTCCTTTCGATGGCTCTTGGCTCCGACACACACACTTGCTCAATATTTGCATGAAGAAGATCAACTCCTTTTGATAGACTTGTTGGAGTCTCCAAGCTGCTGTTCAAACTCAATCCTTCACACAATTCTTTCACCAATTCTCCAATGAATCTTTCTTAACCTTTTCCATGAGAATTCCCTCAATATATAGGAGAGAATGAATTAGTTACTTGGATAAGAATGATCCCAAAATATCAGGGAATCCAATACAAGGATAACCATTCGAATGTCAACCCATCCTTCTAGAAGATTCCCTTCTAGAAACATTGAGAATTCATCTTTTTCCATGCTTTAGGAAGAGTTTGCACCTTAGTTGTTCAACACAGTGCGAGAAGTTCGCACCCTGGCTTAAGGCAGCCTGCGAGAATCAAGCATTCTCGCACCCAAATATACTAGCATCCTACGAACCTTCTTCAAAAATGAGTTTTCTGGGAAGAGATGAAAGTAACTTTTCTCAGGAGAAAGTTCTTATGAAGAGCCTGAGTACACCATCATCAATACATCATCATGACGACCAAAATCATGGGTAACACTTGTAAAGGGGTTTGCAGAAAAGAAAGGTATAGATTTTGATGAAATATTTTCTCCTGTTGTTAAGATGACTTCAATTAGGACTATTTTAAGTCTTGTGGTAGTAGAAGATTTTCATCTTGAACAGTTAGATGTAAAAAAAAACGTTTCTCCATGGGGATTTGGAAGAACAGATTTATATGCAGCAGACACAGGGTATGAGGTCAAAGAGAAGGAGAATTTGGTATGCAGGTTGAATAAGAGATTGTATAGCCTAAAGAAAGCTCCAAGGAAGTGGTATTTGAAGTTTGATAGGTTTATGACAGAATAAGGTTATAGTAGATGTCATTATGATCATTGTGTTTATTTTAAAAATCTAGAAAATGTAAGCTATATTATCTTGTTATTATATGCAGATGACATTCTTGTTGCGGGGTCTAATATGTAGGATATAAATGTGCTCAAGAAGAAATTATCTAATTGATTTGCGATGAAGGATTTAGGTGTTGCAAAGAAAATCATTGGTATGAGAATAACAAGAGATAGGAAAAATCACAATTTGACATTATCTCAGGGTGAGTACATAGAGAAGGTGTTGGAGAGGTTTAGAATGCATAATGAAAAACCAGTTAGTACACCTTTGGCCAACCATTTCAAATTAACCAAAGAAATGCGTCCCAAGAAATGGGAGGAGATAGAATACATGTCCATGGTCCCTTATTCATCAGTAGTTGACAACTTCATGTATGTGATGGTTTGCACAAGACCATATATTGCACATGCAGTGGGAGTTGTGAGTAGGTATATGAACAATCCAGGTAAAGAACATTGGGAGGAAGTAAAGTGAATTCTCAGGTATTTGAAAGGTACTTCTACTCATGCATTATGTTTTTGAGGTTCATACATTGTTCTACAGGGATATGTTGATTCATATATGGCAGGTGATAAAGATAGTAGGAGGAGAACCACAGGGTATGTTTTTACTGTAGGTGGAACACCAATAAGTTGGATTTCGAAACCAAAAATAGTTGTTACACTTTCAAAAATAGAGGCAGAGTATGTTGTTGCTATAGAGGCTAGTAAAGAGTTGATTTGGTTACAAAGGTTTATGGAGGAAAGGGGAAAGAAGTAAGAAAATAGCAGGTTGCACTGTGACAATGAGAGTGCCATTCATATTGCAAAGAACTCAGCCTTCCATTCGAAGACTAAGCATATATAGCTCATGTACTATTTCATATGATTCATCTTAGAAGATGGACATTTGAAGTTGGAAAAGATACACACTAGCCAAAATCCTGCAAACATGTTAACAAAGGGAGTAACCAGGGAGAAATTGATTTCCTGCTCAGTTTTAGTTGGTCTTCAAGCATGAAGGGTAGATGATAAATTTTCTTGGTCCAAGGTAGAGTATAGTCCAACAGGTACAACAGCAGTGGAGTTGTTGTTATCAGTCTCCAAGTGGGGGATTGTTGGTTGTGGAGCATGATTATATTCTTGTTTCATAGGGCTTTGTTTTTAGCCGTGTTTATACCCCATGAAGACTGTACACCCTGGAATACTGTACACTCCTCCACGTGGGGGGGTTATAGGGGGGGATTTCCCCCCTGCGAGGTCAGGGGAAAGCGAGCTCCTAGAAGGGGTTCGGGGGCGAAGCCCCCGAAGAAAAAATTGCCTTGTAAATGTATATTGTAATTTCATAGTAAATATGGACCGTTCATTATAAGGTTGTAGATATGATGGTAGAAGTTATGTTAGGTTTTTTTTCCCTAGAGGGAAACCCTCTTTTATGAGGGAATTGTATTTTGGATGTGTATTATTGTGAATATTGAATTCTAAGAGAGGTGACCGTGAGAGAAAGAAGAGGAAGTTGCAGCGGGTGTGTTGTAGGTCATATCCCTTCATTTGTTGGATAATAAAAAGGAAGGACCTGGCAATTTATCTGGTGGACGTATCCCACACTGGCTGAACCACACATATATGTGTCTCTATTATATTGTGTATCTTCTGTGTTTTATTTCCGCATTTGTTTTTATTTTATTGCTCTGCGATCTTGTTTTTCTAACAGGTGGGTGTGAGAAGTCACATCCCATAGTTATTGGAGAACATGGACATGAGTACAATCATCTTGGGGAAAGAGTGTAATTCAATCAAGCAAGAAAAGAGAGCAAATTTGTATGGGCAAAGGGACTTAGAATTAGTCAATTCACGTTTTTGCATAGAGAGCAATTTTTACATGCATGTTTTGGGTAGCAAGAGGAGAGTTGATTGTTGGGAAGAGCACTGACCATGTTGTGCTTGGAGGCAGCGATTATTGAGTTTTGGTTGTATTGGAAAAGAGGATGGTGTGCCTGTAAAAATGGGATGTAAACCTGTAATGAGTTTCATGTCGAGGAAATCGATCAAGAGCCTTGTTAAGGCTATTGTGAGCACTCCTAAGGCAGCTGAGAGTTCCTAGATTCCCCAGTTGAAAGATTCTTGGCCAACCAATTGCAATGGAAGCCCTGATAAATGAATGGTTTATCATTAGGGACTATGTACAATGAAGGGGGTACATTCCTTGGGTTGTGCAGGTTGCGGGGAAGAGAGTTGGAGGATTGAAATTATTGTGGGAGTAGAACATGGGTTTTGGGTTGTTGAGTGTGGAGCATGGATAGCCAGGAGGGCCAGATCTCCTTCTGGAATCATAGCCTCATCTCGGGAGTGGCCAGTTGTTGAGAGAAAATGAACAGTAGTTCCTATGGCGAGGAGGTTCATCCTTCGTATGCAGCCAATTGATTAATTATTTACATATAAGTTCTATGTTGTTTTTTAATGCTTATTCCACTGTGCAAATGGTTTATATGAATGTTGTATATTTGTTGTTTGTTTACTGGTTGCATTCTATTTTTTAATATATGATGTTGGATGCATTCATAATTGTGGTATCAATCAAGTGGTTAAATATGTGTGTGATTTGCAGTTGGTAAGATACAAGGAATCATTAAGTATAAAGTCTTACTTTTAAGTGTGTTTTTTGCTCGTAATGTTCCTCAGTTGGAATGGGGTATGTTACAACTTATGAATCAGAACCTTCGAGCCACTCTAAAATGGACACCTTGTTCCAGTAGTTTTCTTGAGACGTATCATGTATGTTGATATCACTATACTTGTCACCAATCCAATCCAAACTTTGAAACTTGCACACAGAGAAACAACAACCTTTCTCAATGCAATTGGCTATAAAGAAAGCAAGTATGAAAATAACTAATTTTAACTAACTTATCACGCAAGTTAATTCACACATCCAAATACAACTTGAAATCAATAATCAAAGAAGAAAAATTGCATTTGGGGGGCGGGGGGAAGGAGATATTCATTTTATTAGTAATAACAACATATTACAAATGTACATGATATTTCGTTGTTGACACCTTTCGTAATCCTCATCTAGTTTCCTTTGATCCCGGGCCACTTAGGACAACTTCTGGACTTTGTCTCCTTACCAAGCAAAGTATTGAGAAAACTGAAAAGTTTAAAACTCAAATCCAAAGGAAGAAGCCACAACTCGGAAATTAGGGTTTCTAGGGAAAGAAGGTCATAAAATATCATATTTACGATCACTTATAACTACTCCAGCATGAGGGTGTCAATGTGGTAGTTTCCCATTCTCCAACATTAGTCCTCATGTTATAGTTTTGTGAATTGGTTGAGGTAGTTGGTAATGTGTTTTAGGGAGGTATAGATGTATGGATCCTGTAAACCCAACTTATGAGCACACAATTTCTGTGCATTTATTAGTTTTTGCACATTTTTCAAGGTACACACATCTTTCTCATGGGTACAACATGTGTACATGCACCTTGTTTCAAGGGCAAGCGCAAGTAAGTGGCAAAAAGTGTTTTCTTAATATGCTTTGAGATGAACAATGACTGCAAGTGATCACTATAAAGACCATATGGGCATTAGAGAGATAATGATGTCAATTAATACTATAATCGTCCTATTTCCAAAAGACCCCACTAGTACTATCCTACTTACCCAGAGTCTCTAAGGTGTAGGAAGTAGACAAAACCCTCACATCTTAGTTGACATTCTCCACACTTTTAAGGACAATTTGGTAATGGCTTAGAATAGGATGAAGTAACAGGTTGATGAACATCGTTTCAAATGCCATTTTGAAGAAGAGGGTCAGTTGTTCCTTCATCTGCAACATTATAAGCATACCTCCCTCAAAGAAAACCACCAACAGAGGCTTGGTCCCAAGTTTTATGGCCCCTATAAGGTCCTCAAATGTATTCGGTTAGTGGCTTACAAATTGGAATTTCCAAACCATTATAAAGTTCATTCAATCTTCCATGTCCCCTGCTTAAAGAAAGTGGTCGGATCTAATTGTCATATTCCAACTAGCCTTCCATAACTAGATGAAGAAGGTTCCATTTGGTTGTACCCCGAGGTTGTCCTCGACAAAAGAGAGCATTGTCTCTACCAACGCACTAATAAGGAAGCTCCAATATAGTAGAATTGTCATATTCCAACTAGCCTTCCATAACTAGGATGAAGAAGGTTCCATTTGGTTGTACCCCGAGGTTGTCCTCGACAAAAGAGAGCATTGTCTCTACCAACGCACTAATAAGGAAGCTCCAATATAGTGGACGGATACATCGTTTGAAGATGCCACATAGAAACCTACATAAAAGAGAAGACAAAAAAAAAAAAAAAAAAAAAATCTTTTAAAAAAATCCCTCTATTTTAAATATTAAAAAAACATAATTTTCAATTTCAATTTGTAACATGATTTTTTTAAAACATTAAAAATAATTATTAAAAAACATATATATATATATATATACATGAGTTTTTGTGACCAATTATATGTGTGAGTTTTTTTGGGGATGGGGCATCACCAAAAAAAAATAGTATATAAATCTATTAAAAATTCTATTAAAAAATATGATTTTTTAACATTAAAATAATTATTTAAAAATCGATAAATATATATAATTTTAAATAAATATAAAAAACAATTAATAAACAAAACACTAAATTATATATATATAATCAATTAGGTGTAGTTTGGATGACAGGAAGAATGATTATTATCTTCCCACCGCAGATAATAATTATGAATAAAGCTCATAATGAGTATGTTGTGTAATGGTTTCGAGCCTATATATATTGAAAAGTTTCCTTTATTCAAAAAATTGAATAGCAAGGCAATTACTATTTCCTAGGAAAAAATATTCCTCATAAAACATAAACAACAAAACAAAAATTAATATATATATATATATAATCGTGAATTTGGGAAAGGGGGCCACCCGGCCCCATAAATTCTATTCCTTAGTGTGAAAAACTAATTTAATATATATATATAATCGTGAGTTTGGGAAGGGGCCACCTAAATTAGTGGGAAGACCCGACCTAGCAGGTCGGGAGGAGAATGACCAAAACAATATTTTGTATGGCTAGCGTGGGGGCCGGGGAGCCTAATCATATCACGATTCTTTCCATTTTATTTTTTTTGTTATTTAGTTTTAAGTTTTAATTATTAATAATGATAATATTATATTATTTTCAATTTTATTTATTTTTCCAGAATTATGGTTTAGATTTTTATATATGTTTTTATTATTATGTTATTTAGTATAAAATATTTTTGAATTTTGTTAAGTTAAAAAGTTACTCCTAGAGGTTAGGAAGCCGAAGAAAAAAAAAGAAAAAAAAAAAAAACACTAAATCTTTATGATAACCCATTAGTCTTGAAATTAAATTTAAAATATTAGTCATAATCATATGTTCCAACCAAGTAAAGTTCAAAGAAGATAGTAATTGTTAATCTATTCTATATCTATCAATGAGGGTTGTGTTTCGTTATCCAACACAATTGGATTGTCGTAGAGCCCCGCTTCTTGGCACCCCATCCAGGAATTTTGGAATAATCATTTTCTTTCATAAAATTTTAATTAGTACGAGTTTTTTTTATGTTATTTAATTAATTTAATTAGTATGAGTTTTTTCATTTAATTATAATTTTGTTCTAGTTGTAGTTTAGTTTTTAGTATAGTATTACTTGGTTTTTAGTTTAATTTAGTTTAGTGTGTTTTAATTATTTTTAAAATTTTATAAAATAGGTTAAGTCCAAAAAAAAGATTCTATGGATTAACACTTCTTTTTTTATTTGAGGGTTGGTTTTAATATTTTGATTCCAAGAGTGTTGGTTGTCAAATCCATGATTTTATAAAACTTGCAATTTTATTCCTAGAAAAATGGGGGTACTATTGGAAGCACCATTTTTTGTTTCAAGGTTTGATTTTAAAGTTTTGGCTCTAATGGTATCGATTGTCAAGTATGGAGCTCTAAACAAGTTGTAGTTTTAACTCAAAAAATTGTGTTGTTGTTGGCACCACTTTTCAATTCAAGGTTGATTTTAACTTTTTAAGTTGATAATATTACAATATTGTGAAGGCCACGGTTGCAAAAGTTGGTAATTTTAACCTTCAAAAAGGTACATAAGTAGCACTCCACTTTTTGAAATGGGGTTGATTTTGGTGTTTTTCAACCAAAAATATGGGTTTTTAGGACTAGAGTTATCATTTTGAGGTCACAGCTCTTGCTGTCGTAAGAATCATGTTGATAGAACTATATAAAGAAGTAGAAGCAATGTAATGAGACGTTCAGAAGTATATTGCAATCAAAAAATCCCTTTTCTCATTTGGAGGTTTCCCCCTCGATGAGTCAAGTGAACATTGCTCTCATAAGTAAATGTATAACATTTCATGGTATTCTGGTTCTTTTATCGCCTATCACTATTGTAATCTATCATTTTTGCAATAAATGTGTAATTTCTATTATTTATGCTATGAATCTTCCAATTTACTAATAAAGAACACCAATTAGATGCTTCTCTCTCTCTCGGACGTTGTGGGTTACTTCTTTTGTCCCATATTTGATATACATGGGACCTATGTCAAGTTTTATATACCTTTGACATGCACCTCTTATCTACCAATGCAAACCCCCACCACTCTCAGGGTTTGCACGCGAATCTCTGCCTAAGGATCATTCATATTAAGGAGTTGATTCTCAAGCTCCCTACTAAGCCTCAAATGCTTCTCCATAGGGATTTTTCCTTTCCTCGTGCATGTTTGCGCTCGCGGAGGGTTTATTTACCTCGGTGCAAGGAAATCCACGCGGACTCAAGCCAAAATCAAGCCGGATTAAACTCTTTTGATTTAGGGGAATTCAAACTTCGTGAGCTCAGCTTCGGAGTTCCAATAACAACAACTTTCATAACTTCCTAACGTCAATACACTAATATTCAACAACGCATGTGATCAATGGTTTCCACGCGATCGCGGATCTAATACGATTCACAAGATTTTGGGGACTCCTGACTTCGAGTTTTACCCGCCTCCAAATATGCAATTCCTCAACTGCGGAACTTTTAAATTAGCAGCATTAGATGGCGGATATTTCACTGCATCGACATCTGCCGTTTCTACATTCGCCTTTCTGCTTTAGAGATTTCCAAAACAACACATCTAACTTTTCTGAGTGTTGAACTCCAAGCACTCCGCGAAGGGTCTCAATGTTCCACGCACCACAACACCAACGCAATCCATCGGTGATCTACTGGCCTTCGTGGCTTTGAGAGTTCTCGTCTTAGCACTTTTTACACCTTCATTCTCTAATTACCGCATCTCGAATAATTTCAATCTCCCGACATGTGGCCCTCGGTGCCACGGTCGATCCTTCCGAAATTCAACTTTGGGGACTTTCACCCAAGCTAGTTTTCACCTATTTACTCGAGTACCGTGACTCGCACTTTGATATCTCAGACACGGGCTTTGACGCCAATGTAGCCGATCCGCTTCAAATGTAGCTCCTGTGAGTTCTTTTGTGCTCGCCAACACCTTAAATTTACTGTATAGCCCGACTTCCGAACCACGCTTTGATCTCAAGGGCACGGTCCTCTAATGGATGGTCGAGATTAAATTCAGATCCTGGGACTTCAAGAAATTTTTTTCCTCCGCAATACACACTCGAAAACTTTTGAACTTGTGAAGTCCGAAAGACTCAAGGGGTTAACTCAAACGACCTTCTCCAGATCTCACTGTCATGAAAGATCTTGGCTCCTCCTAATGGATCTCATCCGCTTGTCCTTCTAAGTAAAACAAAAGATTTTTCCTCCAGACTTTGGTCGCTATTCTCCCGATTCTTTATCACTGGTACTAACTCTCCTCGAGTTCTCGCCTAACCTAATCTGTCTTTGGGCTGACTTGCACTGCTAATCCTCCTGAGCTTTGAAAATCTTTAACTTTGAAGGGGTATCATCCCTTTATCCCTCTGAATTACCTCCTATGCCCTCCTGGCACTCACGCTCGCTCTCCTGAGCTTTCCCATCAATTTAAACGAAATGTTGGCTCCATGCAGTCCTTTCACTCGTTATCCTTGGAACTTTTTCAACACTTGACTAAGTAAGTTGGCCCCAGGTAACACCTTGCAAGGGCCTTCTCGAGCTTTTATACTCATACAAGTATATGTGTGCACACTTTGCACTCACTCTTTGAAGTTTCATCCTATCTCTCCTAAGCAAATGAGTCTGAAACAACTCGGCCAAGACTCCTTTGCATAATATCGTAGGGTGCACTCCTTGCACCATGATTTTCAAAAGAGAAACAATTGAAACTTGCGAATATCAAAGGTTCATTCATTCAAATATGAAATACACACAGTATATAAAACTGATAACATAACATTACCTAAATTAACTCAGAGATAAGCAACCTCAGACATTTGGAAGAAATTCTCCTCTATTATATTCCTCCATCAAAACATTTACAAAGTGGTTCTTACAGCTCTCAACTTCTTGTTTACAACTCCCTTCAATATAAATCACAATAAACTTCAACAACCTCTTTAAGTCATAGATAACATACATTTATACATTAGCTTCAAGCCTCTTTCACTAATATTCTAGTGTTATCATTTCGCAATTAAAGCAACTTACCACTAATTTTATTACATTAAATGGATAATTACATCCTATATATGAGTCGATGTTTGAAATCTAAGGGCTAACTCTACCTAATTAAAAAGCAATTATAATCTCAAGGAGCGCGATGCAATGGCTTTTGCCTCAAAATATTAAAGGGCCTTTAATTACAAAGTTAGTTTTAAAATTTAAGGTGACACACCCTCCTTGGAATCCAAACCACCGAATGTGTTATGCTATGTTGAGTTGTCCTCCATTGTGCCTCATTGAATGATGGTAAGATGCCCTACATCATCTACCTTCGAGGGTTTATGTATATGTAAAATCATATCAATGTGCTCATTTGATGGAGTTTCATGAGAAGAATGATGCAATGATGCATTCGTTTTATCTTTAAGTATTTTGAGTCATGTAGTTCCCTAGTCTTAAGGGTTTGTTAGTGAGTTGATGATCAACCTTGGATGGTAGGATGGTAGGAGATTGTAGTCATAAGTCATTAGGTTAGTGTTTTTATTCAAACATGATACAAAGTTCGTCGTTGTTTCCTCCATCATCGCTACAAGATTGGATTAGTTAGAGTTTGGATTTTGGTGACATGGTATCACTTGCTTGAAATTGTGGCACATTGAGGACCTTGTTGTTGGTTCAATGTAGTTTAAGGGTTTTGATGGCTAGTGATAAACGACTAGGAGTTGCATCTGAGTTGTTTTACCTTGGTGTTTCTTGGGTGCACACCATGATTTTAGTAAGTTTCAACTTGAACTCCCAATCATGTAGTACATGTGATATCAATGAGTTGAGACACTTTGATTAAGTTGCTAAGATTGATTCAATGGATACATAGCTTCCCCAAGGTGATTTTCCATTGGTGACATGTACCTCCATGTATTTAGTGTACCTTCTAAACATTGCATATTTCTTTTGGACCATAGTTAGTGTGGGATGATTTCTTTGGGAGCACAGATATTGGGATTAATCTCCTTGATAGTTGTGCCATCTTTCTCAGTGGATTGGATCGAGTTTAGCAGATGTAGATAGAGATGGTGGCCAATAATTTTGAGAAGTGTATCAGAGTTGGGGTGGGCTTGTTTTATGCACATCTAGAAAATTGCAGGGTGATAATGGAGGTTGTGCCTAGAAGTTGAAGCCCTAAGGGAAACTCACATTCTTATAGCAAAAGGATAGATGTACATAGAGATGGTGGCCATATATTTTGAGAAGTGTGTCATAGTTTGGGTGGGTTTGTTGTATGCACATCTAGAAAATTACAAGGTGATAATGGAGGTTGTGCCTAGAAGTTAAAGCTTTAAGGGCCACTCACATTCTTATAGCAAGGATAGTTGGAGATGTAAAGATACTTCCATATGTTATTGGCCACCTTGTTAACTTGAAGACAAGTCAATAAATAGAGGGGGGATCTTGGTGGTGCCCAAGAGCTTGCCCCGATGAATTGTTCACCTCATGGTCACATTATTTTTTAAATGGGTTTCATGGATTGACTTTATGATTCAGTGACTTAATGGCACTATGATATATGAGGTAGTAAAGTGATATTTAAGTCTAGAGATATTCCTTGGGTTGGTTTTAGTTGTGCATGGTTTTATCATTCTCATTGGAATAATTAGTATTAGGTATTAGAGTTGAGAGGCTATAAACACATAAGGGTGTAGAACATGAAATGTTGTTTAACAAGTTCATGGCTTTACTTATTATTTGTGTTTCATACTTAATTTTTTTGCATGGTGTTAAATTAATGAGTGTGGTATAGATATCATTGATTTGTTAAGCATGTTAATAACCTATCTAAATTTTTATTTTATCCACTTTTAAGACAAGTTTCAACAACCATATTAATAAAATAATTACATTAAAAAAAAATTAACAAATATAAATGACAATAATAAGATTACATCAATTTTTTTTTAACAAATATAAATGAAAACAGTAACATTACATTACATTGGTTAGTATTATCTTAACCACCTAACACCTAAACATCTTCACATTCCAACCAAAATATTCAAAGTCTCATTTCTCGTACTTAACTAATATTATCGCACTTAACTAATATATTATAATAGATAAGTACGAAAGATTTGCATTAGAATCTTGAGGATTGATTGTGACAAGTCTCATATAACAAAAAAAAAAAAACTTTTTAAGAGAATTTTGTACAAAATGAAGTGTGTAAATATGTTTATCCATATGATTTTAATTATAATAATAATAAATAATTTTAGTTGGATATCATACATTAATCAAAATGATATAAATAGAAATACCATACACTAAATCCTTTGATTAATGGGAATTCTTGAAAATGCTTCTATCTTTATGTGTGTTATATTTTTGAAAAACTTAAAATTTAAGAGTTCAACATATTACTTACAATAATTGAACATAGTAGGGGAAGATAATAATAGTGGAGTTCTTGAATTTTGATGTAATCCAGGTAATTGGAGATGGACCGGTGGGTTGATGGAAATGAAGAGCCCACTCTCTTCATCAATCTTTTTTAACAAAGTCTATCTTTTTTTGTTTTCATAATTTCTGACGATCTTGGAGGAGAGTCCCAAGATAAAATGGTTTCATTGTCACTGTTAACTCTTTTTTGGAGTTTTTTTTGTTGATTGGGTCTTAAACTTTTGATAGATTCCTTTTAATAGATTCTGGGTTGATATTTTTTGTGTTTTCCACATTCTAGAGAAGTTGCTTCTCTTAGTAATTTCCTTTTTGTAAGGGCTTTGGTATATGATGAGAAAGTGAGACAGGTTTGTCAAGCAAGAACTTTGACTAAATTAATGTAAGGTGCACTTATTTATATTTATTAATATAAAAGCAATTTTACTACTGATAAAAAGAAGAAAAATAAATAATCATTCCTTAAACTAAACTCAATTAACAATTATCAAATAATTAAACTTCAAATATTATATCTAAAATTTCAGAAAATAATTTATTTTAATAGTTAAGATTTATAGACTTATTCAAAATGACATTAATTTAATTATTACAACTTTATTAAGATTAAATTTTGAAAAGACATTTTTTTTTTTTTTAAATAACAATATTTAAATTTTTAATTATAACATAAATATTAATATTAGCAATATTTGATTAATAAATATTAATGATATTTGAATAATACATTTTATTCATCAAATTCCAACACTAAACCCCACTTTCATTCCAAACTTCTTTAAATTCTATTACTAAACCACACTTTCATCCCAAACTTCTTTATCTAAGAATCTTGATACTTTCTAATTGAAGTGAACTTCTTTATCTGGGAATCTGGATACTTTCTAATTCAAATAAACTCATGTCACAAGAATACCAAGCAGCAATCATGATGACAGTGACACCAACCTTGGTACTGAGCATAAGAACAATAATACCAACCAGCAAGAATCAAAGTACATATCTGGCACCTATGACTGGTTCTGGAGCTCTTCACACTATCTACTCCACAACTCCATGTATCTCTCCATTTTTTCAAATTTCTTCAGACAATATTTGTAAATCTGTATTATAAAGATTTACATAACACTATATAATCTGTATTATAAATATTTACATAACATTATATAATCGCATGTATGGTTGCTTCTGGACATTAATATATATACTGGAGTTCTCCCCTTTATGTTATTTAATTATAATTTTAATTAGTATGAGTTTTTTTTATGTTATTTAATTATAATTTGTTTTTAGTTGTAGTTTAGTTTTTAGTATAGTATTACTTGGTTTTTAGTTTAATTTAGTTTAGTGTGTTTTAATTATTTTTAAAATTTATAAAATAGGTTAAGTCCAAAAAAAAGATTCTATGGATAACACTTCTTTTTTATTTGAGGGTTGGTTTTAATATTTTGATTCCAAGAGTGTTGGTTGTCAAATCCATGATTTTATAAAACTCACATTTTTATTCTTAGAAAAATGGGGGTACTATTGGAAGCACCATTTTTTGTTTCAAGGTTTGATTTTAAAGTTTTGGTTGCAATGGTATCGATTGTCAAGTATGGAGGTTTCAAAGAAGTTGTAGTTTTAACCTAAAAAAATTGTGTTGTTGTTGGCACCACTTTTCAATTCGAAGGTTGATTTTAACTTTTTTGTTGATAATATTACAATATTGTGAAGGCCACGGTTGCAAAAGTTGGTAATTTTAACCTTCAAAAAGGTGTTACAAGTAGCACTACTTTTTGAAATGGGGGTTGATTTTGGTGTTTTTCAACCAAAAATATGGGTTTTTAGGACTAGAGTTATCATTTTGAGGTCACAGTTCTTGCCAAGTCAGTAACTATGTTGATAGAACTATATAAAGAAGTAGAAGCAATGTAATGAGATGTCTTGTGAAGTATATTGCAATCAAAACTTTTCTCATTTGGAGGTTTCCCTCCAAGAGACAAGTGAACATTGCTCTCATAAGTAAATGTATAACATTTCATGGTATTCTGGTTCTTTTATCGCCTATCACTGTTGTAATCTATCATTTTTGCAATAAATGTGTAATTTCTATTATTTATGCTATGAATCTTCCAATTTACTAATAAAGAACACCACACTAGATGCTTCTCTCTCGACGGGTTGTGGCCATTTCTTTTGTCCCATATTTGATATACATGGGACCTATGTCAAGTTTTATATACCTTTGACATGCACCTCTTATCTACTGATGAAAACCCCCACCACTCTCAGGGGTTCACGCGACCTCTCGGTCTAAGGATCATTCACATTAAGGAGTTGGATTAGCTCTCAAGCCCCTACTAAGCCCTCGAAATGCTTCTCCATAGGATTTTTTCCCTTTCCCTGTGCATAAGTTTGCGTTCGTGAGGGTTTATTTACCTGAGCAAGGAAATCCACGTGACCTCAAGCCAAAACTGTCGATTAAACCTTTGAATGGTGGGAACTCCGAAACTTCAGAGCTCTGAGCTTCGGGAGTTCCAATAACAACAACTTACAATCCTCCTGAACGTCGAATACACGAATATCTGAACAACGACAGAGATCAATGGCTCTCAATGCGCACTGTGATCTACGATTCACAGTATTTTGGGACTCCGGACTTCGGGAGTTTTACCCGCTCCAACATGCAATTCCTCTGAATCTGTGAACTTTAAATTAGCAGATTAGATGGTTGACACTTACCTCAGATCGACGGTCTCTATTTACTCCGCTCTTCGGGCTTTAGAGATTTCCAAAAAACAACACATCTAATCCTTCGGAGTGTTGAACTCGCAAATTCGCGAAGGGGTCTCAATCAACAGTCCACGTGTCCACACCAACGAACGATCGAGATCTACTTCGGCCTTCAGGGCTTTGAGAGTTCTCAAGTCTTAGCACTTTACACCTTCATTCTCTCGGACTACCAGACTTCCGAATAATTTCCAATCTCCCGACATGTGGCCCTGGTGCCAATGGTCAGGATCCTCTCCGAAATTCAGAACTTTGGGGACTTTCGACCCAAGCTAGCTTTCACCTATTTACTCTGGAGTACCAGATCTCCAGACTTTGATATCTGTAGACACGTGGCTTTGACGCCAACAGTCAGGATCTGCTCCAGCTTCAGAGCTCCAGGAAATTCTTGTGCTCTCGCCTCAACACCTTAAATTTACCAGATAGCCTGACTTCCGAACCACGCTTGATCTGCGGGCACGTGTCCTCGCCAATGGATGGTCCAGATTAAATTCAGATCCTGGGACTTCAAGAAATTTTTTTCCTCCGCAATACACACTCGAAAACTTTTGAACTTGTGAAGTCCGAAAGACTTCAAGGGTTATCACAAACGCACCTTCTCCAGATCTAACGGTCATGAAAGATCTTGGCTCCCTCCGAATGGATCTCATCCGCTTGTCCTCTAAACAAAAAGATTTCTTTCCTCCAAGGACTTTGGTCGCTATTCCTCCCGATCTTTATCACTCTAAGTGGTTCGAACCTCCGGCGCATGCCTTGCGCTTCTTCTCGGCCTAGAACCTTAACTGTCTTTGGGCGCGGACTTGCACTAATCCTCCTGAGCTTTGAAAATATTTAACTTTGAAGGGGTATCAACCCTTTATCCCTCTGAATTACCTCCTATGCCCTCCTGGCACTCACGCTCGCTCTCCTGAGCTTTCCCATCAATTTAAACGAAATGTTGGCTCCATGCAGTCCTTTCACTCGTTATCCTTGGAACTTTTTCAACACTTGACTAAGTGTTGGCCCTGTGCACACCTTGCAAGGGCCTTCTCGAGCTTTTATACTCATACAAGTATATGTGCACGCCTTGCACTCACTCTTTGAAGTTTCATGCTATCTCTCCTAAGCAAATGAGTCTGAAACAACTCTGCCTTCGCACTCCTTGCATGGCCACTGTGCACTCCTTGCACCATGATTTTCAAAAGAGAAACAATTGAAACTTGCAGAACATCAAAGGTTCATTCATTCAACCATGAAATACACACAGGCATATAAAACACAGATAACATAACATTACCTAAATTAACTCAGAGATAAGCAAACTCAGACATTTGGAAGCAAATCTCCTCTATTATATTCCTTCAGCAAAACATTTACAAAGTGGTTCTTACAGCTCTCAACTTCTTGTTTACAACTCTCTTCAATCAGAAATCACAATAAACTTCAACAACCTCTTTAAGTCATAGATAACATACATTTATACATTAGGGGGCTTCTCAAGCCTTCTTTCTGACTACTCTAGTGCTATCATTTCGCAATTAAAGCAACTTACCACTAATTTTATTACATTAAATGGATAATTACATCCCAGATATGAGCTGATGCTTGAAATCTATACAATCCTACCGGTAATTAAAGCAATTATAATCTCATGGAGCGCATGCAATGGTTCTTGCCTCAAAATATTAAAGGGCCTTTAATTACAAAGGTTTTAAAATTTAAGGTGACACACCCTCCTTGGAATCCAAACCAGTTCTGAATGTGTTGCGT